>JAWPHD010014406.1:0-61581 GCA_037043455.1 Cyrtodaria siliqua
GCCCTGTACAATATTGCTGGTGTGGTAAATCACTATATTCGCGTAAAGTGACTAACACACTAGTACTTCTGAACTGGTTTGTCTCGGTTCAGGAGCCTGAGTGTCACTTGACTGATAGTGAAGAAGTCCCCTGCGCCCCCATCAAGGCACTCATCATCAGACGGAAGTAGACGAACTTGGAAGCTGTCAGACAGAAGTCCGCGGGCCAGAGCTGAGATCAACCAACACACAGTAGAAGTAGCAGCAGCAGTATCTAGTTAGTAATAGTTAGGGATCGACGCCGAGGCCTACATTCGACCGTAGTTTGACAGCAGAAGAGGGATTCATGCGAATACAGCCGTCTGATAATGATTGCAGCGCAGGGGCCATATGTGATGGGTGTGGCCCCAAATAAAAGGACCCCCGACCACTAGCGGCTGTAGGGCAATACACTAGCGGATGTAGCTTCACCACCGTAGCGGATGCAGGCCACCTCGACCACCAGACCACCACTTCACCGCCACAGCGACAACTACACAGAGCAGCAGCGACACAACACTACACATCTACAAGCGAAACGACGACACAGCAACACAGCAGCACCAGATCAACCAACACACTCATCTAGAAGAAGTCCAGACTCTATTGTGCCCATAGCGACCAGGGTTCTCCAGGCGTTTTAGTTGGCGGAGGGACTTTAAACCTTAGAAGTACACACACACACACACGGCTCTTGCAGTTTCAGAGAAGAAGATTTTTTAATTTTTCCTATACAAGTCTATGTAAAACTGTGATCGCGGGGGCGGGGCCAAATATGACCCCAGGGTCACCATTTGAACAAACTTGGTAAAGGAACATAATCTTATAGTAATTGCAAAATATTAAACCTCTGGCTCTTGTAGTTTCAGAGAAGAAGATTTTTAAAAAAAAATCCTATATAAGTCTATGTAAAACTGTGACCGGGCCAAATTTGACACCAGTGTCACCATTTGAACAAACTTGATAGGGGACCATAAGCTTATAGCAAATGCAAAATATTGAACATCTGGCTCAAGCAGTTTCGGAGAAGAATTTTTAAGTTTTCCCCTATACAAGTCTATGTAAAACATGTGACCCCTGGGGCGGGGCCAAATGTTACCCCAGGGTCACCATTAGAACAAACTTGGTAAAGGACCATAATCTTATAGTAAATGCAAAATGTTAAACCTCTGGCTCTTGTAGTTTCAGAGAAGAAGGTTTATTAAGTTTTTCCCTATACAAGTCTATGTAAAACAGTGACCACCGGGGCGGGGCCAAATGTGACCCCAGGGTCACCATTTGAACAAACCTGGTAAAGGACTATAATCTTATAGTAAATGCAAAATATTAAACCTCTGGCTCTTGTAGGTTCAGAGAAGAAGATTGTTTTCAGTTTTTCCCTATACAAGCCTATGTAAAACTGTGACCCCCGGGGTGGGGCCAAATGTGACCCCTGGTTCGCCATTTGAACAAACTTGGTAGAGGACCATAAGCTTATAGCAAATGCAAAATATTAAACTTCTGGCTCTTGCAGTTTCAGAGAAGAAGATTTTTTAATTTTTTCCCTATACGAGTCTATGCAAAACATGTGACCCTTGGGGCGGGGTCAAATGTGACCCGAGGGTCACTATTTGAACAAACTTGTTCAAGGACCATATGCTTATAGTAAATGCAAGACATTAAACCTCTGGCTCTTGTAGTTTCCGAGAAGAAGATTTTTAGCTCTACTGGCCAAGGGCCAGCAGAGCTTATGGGATGGTGTGGTGTCCGTCTTCCGTCGTCCGTCCGTCGTCCGTCCGTTAACTTTTCTTCAAACGACTTCTCCTCTGAAACCGCTTGGCTAATTTTGACCAAACTTCACATGGATGATCCTTAGATGAATGCTTTTTAGATTTGTTAAAATTAGGTCAGCGCTACATCCAAGATGGCTGCCATTACCATATGTAGTCGAAACCTTAACACATCTTCTTCTCCAGAACCGCAGGACAGATTTCACGTTTGTTCAAATAAAGTCCCCGGGGTCAAAATGGTCGTGCCCCGGGGGGTCCAAAGTTTGTATATTGAGGTTTTGCATGTTTTTCATATAGACATATAGGAAAAAAACTTTAAAAAATCTTCTTCTCTGAAACCACAAGGCAGAGAGCTCTCATCTATTACATGTAGCATCAGCTTATGGTCCTCTACTAAGTTTGTTCAAATGGTGACCCTGGGGTCATATTCGTCACCGCCCCGGGGGTCAGTTTTACATAGACTTATATAGGATTTCTTTCTTCATCTTCTTCTCGGAAACTACAACAGCCAGAGGTTTGATATTTTGCATTTAATATAAGCTTATAGTCCTTTACCAAGTTTGTTCAAATGGTGACCCTCGGGTCACATTTGGCCCCGCCAAGGGTCACATGTTTTACATAGACATGTATAGGGAAAAACTTAAAAATCTTCTTCCTGAAACTGCAAGAGCCAGAGGTTTAATATTTTGCATTTGCTATAAGCTTGTGGTCCTCTACCAAGTTTGTTCAAGTGGTGACCCAGGGGTCACATTTGGCCCCACCCCTGGGATCACAGTTTTACATAGGCTTGTAAAGGGAAAAACTGAAAAAAAATCTTCTTCTCTGGAACCACATGGCACAGAGCTCTCATGTATTACATGTAGCATCAGCTTATGGTCCTCTACTAAGTTTGTTCAAATGGTGACCCTGGGGTCAAATTTGTCCCCGCCCCGAGGGTCACAGTTTTACATAGACTTCTATAGGATTTTTTTTTTTAAATCTTCTTTTCGGGAGCTACAAGAGCCAGAGGTTTGATATTTTACATTTATTATAAGCTTATGGTCCTTTACCAAGTTTTTTTAAATGGTGACCCTGGGGTCACATTTGGCCCCGCCCCAAGGGTCACATGTTTTACATAGACATGTATAGGGAAAAACTTAAAAAATCGTCTTCTCTGAAACTGCAAGAGCCAGAGGTTTAATATTTTGCTGTTGCTATAAGCTTATGGTTCTTTACCAATTTTGTTCAAATGGTGACCCTGGGGTCACATCTGGCCCCGCCCCGGGGGTCACAGTTTTACATAAATGCTTGTATAGGGAAAAACTGAAAAAAATCTTCTTCTCTGGAACTGCAAGAGCCAGAGGTTTAATATTTTGCATTTGCTATAAGGTTATGGTCTTCTACCAAGTTTGTTCTAATGGTGACCCATTGGTCACATTTGGTCCCACCCTGGGGGTCACAGTTTTACTTAGGCTTGTACAGGCAAAAACTGAAAAAAATCTTCTTCTCTGGAACCACATGGCACAGAGCTCTCATGTATTATTTTGCATCTGATCTTACTCAAACTTTAGCAGATTTTATGGCCTTCTTTTCTTTTTTTTAGACTTTTTTTTTAATTTGTTTAATTTTTTTTTTTTTTTTTTTTAATTTTTTGTTAATTGATTTATTTGTTTTAATATTTTCTTCTTTTTTTCTTTTTTTTTCATTTTTTTTGTTATCCAGTAGAGCGTCCAAAGGCCCTCTTGGGCCTCTTGTTTATTTTGTCTTCCTATATAAGTCTATGTAAAACTGTGACCCCTCGGGGCGGGGACAAATTTGACCCCAGGGTCACCATTTGAACAAACTTAGTAGAGGACCATAAGCTGATGCTACATGTAATACATGAGAGCTCTGTGCCTTGTGGTTTCAGAGAAGAAGATTGTTTAACGTTTTTTCCAGTATGTCTATATGAAAAACATGCAAAATCTCAATATACAAACTTTGGATCCCCGGGGCATGGCCATATTTGATCCCGGGGACTTTATTTGAACAAACTTAATAGTCTAGGCGTTGGCGATCATTTTAAATGAAAAACTGTTGAAATCTGTCCTGCGGTTCTGGAGAAGAAGATTTTTTAAGGTTTCGACCATATATGGCAATGGCGGTCATCTTGGATGTCGCGCTGACCTAATTTTAACAAATCTAAAAAGCATTCATCTAAGGATCATCGATCTGAAGTTTAGTCAAAATTAGCCAAGCGGTTTCTGAGGAGAAGTCGTTTGAAGAAAAGTTAACGACGACGACGACGACGGACGACGGACGCAGAGTAATCCCAATAGATCACATTGAGCCTTCGGCTCAGGTGATCTAAAAAATCACACAACAATAGTAGGTCAAGGTCATAGATGATATCCGTAGACAACTAAAAAGTTGACTGTAAAAGGTTATCTTCCCCTTGCTTGGATTGTCAAGGTCACATCCACATTTGCTTTGTCACGTTGCAATGTACCACCCAAGATACAACTACATGTATAAGCAAAGTTTGAAAGGTCTAGTGCATACAGTTTGTGTGAAAGTGACCTAAATGCAAAAGTTGAATGTAAACATTCTGAAGTTATTTGCCCTTTGCTTGGAGGGTCAAGGTCACATCCACATTTCCTTTATCAAGTTGCGATGAACCATCCAAGATACAACTATAAGCAAAGTTTGAAAGGTCTAGTGCATATACAGTTTGTGAGAAAGTGACCTAAACGCAAAAGTTGAATGTAAACATTCTTAAGTTATCTGCCCATTTTGCTTGGAATGTCAATGTCACATCCATATTGCTTTGTCGCGTTGCGATGTACCAACCAAGATACAACTATAAGCAAAGTTTGAAAGGTCTAGTGCATACAGTTTGTGAGAAAGTAACCTAAGTGCAAAAGTTGAAATTTTCTTCGAAAAGGCGAGACAAAAACGAATGTGAAACGATATATGTACTAATCAGCTCGAGAATTTCCGCTATATATTGTATGTATAATATGCTGCTGTTAATCGAATACTAGTAGTACGTGGCTATTATATATTGGAGCTTTCTTTTCGAAAAAAAGACTAAACGCATAACACACCAAATGCTATTCCTTCAAAGTTTTATTATTGATAGAATATGCGTTTGGTTCAAGCATGTGAAAACATGAACACTTTTGCAATCTCTTACATAAATGCAGTACTGAAATGGCTTTAACTTTCAAGGCAGAACTTCACCATTTATGAGTTTCGTGTACTGTGTACTGCGATAAAAAAAAGTCTACAAAACACAGTTTCGTCCTTCCCTTAATAATGTGCAACTACATTTTTAACAAACAACTTGGGATTTCTCTAGAATATTACGTGGAATTGTGTGCAGTATATAAATTATATAGCGGAAATTTCCGAGCTGCGTTTCTTTTACCTTTAGTATACGAGTATATACGGAAATAGGAACATGTATTTATAATATCCAAGTAGAGGATGAAACGTGTGATATCTTCTCTGTCAAACGAGTGTTGACCCATTTGTTTGATGTTAGATATGTCAGCTTGTTAAAGTAGCTATCCCACCAACAACAGCCACATTTTAAAACAAACCTACTGACGACGAGGTACATATATAAATTATATATTTTGAGAATCCAAGACACAATTCTGCGATAAACGGCTATAACCAGCCGGGCCAAAACCGAAAACTGTAGTAGCGTCGAATTAAGAGTTACGCACATAATTCATTTTACGTATATTCAGTCACGGGTATTTTAAGAACCGGTGAATAAACCTATACTTTTATTCGGAAGTATAATATACATTATATTATGACCTGAACACCGGGAAAGGGTTTGGATGAACGATTTTATAGAGTAATTGTGTCGTTATTTGGCGGGTTAGTGCTTTTAAAATAATTTCATAAACCCTATATACTGTCTGTATGAAATTAAACTTATTCAGGTCTGGTCTATCAAATTAGTGAAGCATGCAAGTATCTGTAGCGTTTATAATCTTGAAGTATTTGTTAAAGGGAACGTAGCGACACAGCTAAACATAACAAGCTCTGTTATTGAGAGTTCTGAAAAAGGTGAAAGAATTATCAAAATCGGATGATAAACAAAATATATGACCATTTGAAGATTGTTCTAAAACCGTAAATGGAGCCGCCATTTTGAGAACTAATAAATATTATTTAAAGCAAAAAACAAATCTCTACATGCAAAATCCTTTACTGGTCATGTACTATAAAGCATTACTGACATTAAATATACATATTTTTCAAACAGTTGCTGTCATTTTCCCCCTATAAATCAGGAATTATTCATATTATAAATACGAGTATTCCATATATGGTCATTTAGAACTGTGATGTCATAGCTTTCAAAATGACGGCTTCCATATCCGTTTCAACAGAAACTTCAAATGATCATATCTTCTTTGTTTATCATCTGATTTTGATAATTCTTTTAACCGTATTCAATTTTTTCTGAATAAATTCAATAATAAAGATTGTTTGTCTGTGTCGCTCCATTCCCTTAAAGCATTAAAATAACGTCTCTATTTATAAATTTGACTTAATACTTGCTTGCATAATACCTGCTTGCATATATTTAAGTGTTTTTTCAAAGTCTCGTCATAGTACAATATTATATACAATAAAACATTACATATAGATGATTCTGACTATGCCATTCTAAAATAATTATATGAGGCTACATGAATATGAAAATAAATTTCATTTGCAACAATAACATATAATGACAAATTGAATTTAGTGATTGGTTCTGGACGTATTGCACCAGCCGTGTCATCAGACTCACAAATAGCTGAAGTAATATCCAAAAAGTAACCAATCACGAAAGCTTTCTTAATTTAATAATATATATCATAACATTAAATGTTTCAGTGTTTACAAACGTAATATATAATATGATAAATGCTAAAAGCTGAATAGCCATTGTTAAGTGAAAGGTTATATAATGTGCGAATCTTACGTTTTCTTCATTATTTTGTCATATTCAATGTTTAATACTTCAACATAGAGTAAACAAGAAATTTAGTGAATGATATCCCACGAAGAAATTTTAATAGGCTTCTGGGTAAAAGCATAGACGGAAAGTAAATACAGACGACCAAAAAGAAAATATAAAAACACTTTTTTAATGAATGTGAATCTTTCTAATCCCATTTCTAGAGCGGACACGAAATAAACATTATTATAAAAATATAAGTATACAATATCATTAAAATCATATCCTAATTACGCGTTGATACTCTACGCTATTGGCTATTCTTCTAGTAGCGAAGAGTATCGTAGTGTGATAAAGGGTCTGATTTAATGAGATTGATAAGTATATGACCTTGACCCAGAAGATACAGGCTCATGTATTAGGTTCTGCACGTCGTCTTGATGAGATGAGTATAATTATGTGCCACTTTTTTTAAAAATCCCTCCATGTATGTGAGAGTAGTGGAGAGGACACTAAATGGACCATATTATATGCATATAAGAACGTCTATGACCCTTATGATGACCTTGACCTTGAAGATGCAGGCTCATGTATTGGGTTCTGCACGTCGTCTTGATGAGTTGCATATATGTGCCAATTTATTTCAAAACCCCAATAAATGCATGTGAGAGTTATGCAGCGGAAAATTGTAACGCATGGACGAACGGACAGACGGACAAGCCAAAACTATATCCCTCTTCGTTGGGAATAATAAAATTAATGAAATAATAAAAAGTAAATACAGTTTGTTTGTTTTTTAGAGGGGGTGGGGCCACAGGGATCTCCATGTATGAATTTATGGATTGAGTAGTTCTGTATTTGTGTCAGTTCTTTACAAAATCCCTGCAAATATGAGAGTTATGGAGAGAGAACACAAAATACCTTATAAGAAGTATATGACCTTTATAACACTGACCTTGAAGATACAGACCCGGGTTTTGGATTCAGCACCTCGACTCGATGAGATGAATATTTGTGCCAATTTATTTCAAAATCCCTCCATGCATGGAAAAGTTATGGTGTGGACTTTAGTATATGCATCTAAGAATAATATGATCTTTATGATGACCTTTATTACCTTGACCTTTACAAAACAGATCTCGGTGTTGGGTTCTGCACGTCGTGTTGATGAGATGAGTATATGTGCCAATGTATTTCAAAATCCGTCCATGCATGTGAGAGTTATGCAGCGGACACGAACATTGTAACGGACGAACGGACCGATGAACGGACGGACGAACGGACGTACGGACAACGCCACTACTAAATCCCTCCGACGGGTTGAGTATTTGTGTATTTGTGTAAATTTTTTACAAAATCCCTGCTAACATGAGAGTTATGGAGGGAGAACACAAAATACTTTATTAAAAGCACATATATGAAGGATATGTCCTTTATGACCTTGACCTTGAAGATACAGACCCGGGTTTGGATTCAGCACCTCGTCTAAATAAGATGAATATTTGTGCCAATTTATTTCAATTCCTCCATGCATGAAAAGTTATGGTGCGGACGCGAAATGGACTTTAGTATATGCATCTAAGAATAATATGATCTTTATGATGACCTTTATTATCTTGACCTTTACGATACAGATCTGGGTGTTGGGTTCTGCACGTCGTCTTAATGATGAAATGAGTATATGTGACAATGTATTTCAAAATCCGTCCATGCAAGTGAGAGTTATGCAGCGGACACGAACATTGCAACGGACGAACGGACCGATGAACGGACGGACGAACGGAAGTACGGACAACGCCAAAACTAAATCCCTCCGACGGGTTGAGTATTTGTGTATTTGTGTTAATTCATTACAAAATCCTTGTCAACATGAGAGTTATAGAGAGAGAACACAAACTACCTTATTAAAAGCACATATAAAAAGTATATGACCTTTATGACCTTGACTTTGAAGATACAGACCCGGATGTTGGGTTTTGCATGTCGTCTCAATGATATGAGTGTTTGTTTTAAAATCCCTCCATGCATGGAAAAGTTCTGATTATACCTTCATGTATTATGAACAAATACAAGTTTCAAATCCCGTTCCCGGCATTCCCGAATATTTAACGATGTTACCTGTACAGAGTACTAAAACGCCAAATTGTCGGAACGATTTATTCCGTAGTAGTTTCGAATAATACTTTTTTTGAAATATCTTAACATTGTATGGCTTAAAAAAAATGTTGCCTTTTATAAGGCTCGAACATTCGGTTGAGTAGACACATAGTAGACGACGCTCTAACCGACTGCGCATTTGTTGCGGTATTAATTATTATATAACAAATGCCACGATCTGCAATTTGACTGGTTCCGATAATTTGACATATATAATGTGCTCATTGATTACTAGTCTTGATCATCTTCGACGCTTGATTGTAAATACAAACGTCTTGACATATATTAAAGTGTCTGCTTTGTTCTTGTCATTTCTTGAAAGATGATATCGTTAAAATAATCTCCTTAGAATAATTATATTTAATGAATAAACAAAATAAACTACCTAGAAACGCTCGCCAAAAGGCCTTGTGCCATAGGGTGAGAATAAAAACAGTAGTGATTTCTGGTATTGATCATCTTCGACGCTTGATTGTAAACACAAATGTTTTGACCCGTTGTGCAGAAAAAAAATGAAACCACGTGTCTGTAATTATAATTATTTTATTATATTATTTGTGAACATCGACATTTAGTTCGTCGATATAATGATGAAGTTTTCCTCTTTGTTTATTTATTAATGTATTGTCTTTCTGCGGTTCTGTATATCTGCGATATAAGGTGCATCTGTACCAGCCAATCAAAAACGATACCAGCATCAAACTTTTTTAGAAAAACTGTTCTAGACGTTTGTCTTGAAAACAAGCAAGCGTCGCAGATGATCTAGACTAATTGATTTCTGGCTTATATACAGGTTCGTCGAATTGAAACTTCTTTACCCCTGACTCATTCATATTCATGGGTTAGTACCAGTGAAAGTATAGAGTGTGTAGCTTTACGGTTATAATTTTTTCAGTAGCTTTAAGGTTATAATGTTTTCAATAACAGGTAATCACAACTTGGGATATATGTTATCATAAATAAACTATATCAGTTAACAATAGTTTTAAGGTAAACACAGAATAATTTTAGACTAAAATAAGTAAATCTAGAAATGTCGGATATCCGACTAATCCCCAGCTATATGCAAAACTTCCAAGTATCTGACAGTGACCTTGTGACCTTGACCTTGTGACCTTCAACAAATATGAAAGTAATTCGAGAAAGCATTGTACGAATATGAGCAAAACTATAACTGTAGGTCATAATACACCAATTCATTTTCCACCTACCTTTTAGCTCTAAGCTCTGTACTGAGTTCCCTAATATAAGAAGCTATATTTGTTATTACTTGTTTTGAAAGACCTATCTTAGTTTTATTAAAAAAACATACAGAAGCCATACATTGAGTATGTTTTGATAAAGCTGTTTGGGTCGGATGGTGCTGACCCACCTACTTGCATGTAGAAACAAGAGGAAAATGTAAAATATACTTCTTTCTTTGATTATGCAACACATTATGAATACATTGCACAAATGTATGATTTAACCTTTATAAGTACTCTTAAAGTTGAATTTTAATTTTTTAGCAAGATTTTTTGGTTTGATTACCTTGACAACCAATCAAAATTAAGAGATTCTGTGTAATAGCTCCGAATTTAACCTGGAACTTTTCCCGCTGATTGGTTGGTAATTGGTGTAGTCTGATCTTTAAAGAAACTAACCATCCAAATAACAGCAAACATTGCACTGCAAAACCGTTTATCAAAACTCTAGCCAGGTGTTCAGATCATATATAACGTATGTGTGTCGATTAAAAGTAAAGGTTTATTCAAGGTTTTTTAAAATACCTGTGATTGAATATGCGTAAAATGAATTACGATTTGGTAACTCTTTCGACGCTCCAGTTTTGGAGTTTGTCCTGGCTGATTAAAGCCGTTTATATTGTGTCTTTAGAGGTATGACTCTCAATTATTTTAGTTTTATATATACCTCGTCGTCAGTCAGTTTAGAAAAGGAGCACCATAGGTTGTAAAAGTGGGCTGTAGTTGGCGGGATAACTACTTTACCATTTTACTGAAAGCAGACCTAAACGCAAAACGTCCAAGTGTGTGACCTTGACATTGTGGTCGTAAAAATATGGCGGAATGGTTTTGGTACGACTTAAGTAATCAACAAATGAAATATGGAAGTAATTCGTGAAACCATTTTGAGAATATGAACAAAAACAACGGACGGACGAACAAGGCCAAAACAGTATAGCCCCACCATGTATAATCTATATCTAACATTGAAATAAGCGCTCTTACACATAACGCTCTCGATGATTTACTTACAACTCGTACAACGCCGAGAATGGGAAACAAACCAGGACTGCATTGATGAAAGACGAGTGGGTTACCGACTACGCTACCCGGACACTCGTTAATGACTGCGACGAGAATGGGAAACAAACCAGGATTGCATTGATGAGAGACGAGTGGGTTACCGACTACGCTACCCGGACACTCGTTAATGACTGCGCCGGAATGAGGACCAAACCAGGATTGCATTGGTGAGTGACGAGTGTGTGACTGACTACGCTACTCGGACACTCGTTGATAACAACGCCGATAAAGGGAAACAAACCAGGATTGAATTGGTGAGGGACGAGTGGGTTACTGACTACGCTACCCGGACACTCATTAATGATTGCGCCGAGAATGGGGACCAAACTAGGATTGCGTTGGTGAGAGACGAGTGGGTTACTGACTACGCTACTCGGACACTCGTTAATGACAACGCCGAGATGGGGGCTCGAACCAGGATTGCATTGATGAGAGACAAGTGAGTTACTGACTACGCTACTCGGACACTCGTTAAGTAGGCTACTGCGTCGAGAATGGGGATCAAACTAGGATTGCATCGGTGAGAGACGAGTGGGTTACTGACTACGCTACCCGGACACTCGTTAATGACAACGACGAGACAGGGAAACAAACCAGGATTGCATTGGTGAGAGACAAGTGAGTTACTGACTACGCTACTCGGACACTCGTTAATGACAATGCCGAGACAGGAACTTGAACCAGAATTGCATTGTTGAGAGGCGAGTGGGTTACTGACTACGCTACCTTGACACTCGTTAATGACATCGCCGAGACAGTGCTCGAACCAGAATTGCACTGTTGAGAGGCGAGTGGGTTACCGACTGTATTACCCGGACACCCGTTAATATTTACACTGTACTAATGATTATAAAATGATGTATTGCCTACTGATTATGGCCTTATTTGCGGCTATAACATCATTAACCAAAGTTGTACACAAAACATTTCAGTAATAAACTAAATTTCATAATAATAATGCAGATATAAATACCTACTTAGATCTATTCGAAACTCAATTACGTGTATACAGGTATTAAATTTCAATTTATTTCAAATGAATTTCGAACACTGAATGAGCATCTTAACTTTGATGTCAGTCAGTCGTGTAAATATGCGACCACGGATACCTGAGAAATGCCTTTGATCACCGTTTGCGTGCCTTTGATCTCGCCGCCCAGGTGGGTTGATGGGTAGATGTATTAATTAGAATATGAATCATTTACCCGGACTTCACAGGTGTTAATATACGTATATACGCAGCAGTTGTTTGACTACTGAACAATAATTGAGATGTATCTACGTACAGTCGGGCAACATTGGTATTCGGTTTGAACGATACGTGATCCACCTGGCAGGACAATCTAAATAAAATACAATTAAATAGGGTGTTACATCCCGTTAACACATCCTATTAGGTTATAATGGGACAGACACCTCAGAGGGGAATTAAATGAAGATTGACGTTTCGAATCAGACTGTCCCCGCTACGCAGCGAACGCACATAGGGCAGAGGCCGGCACCTCCAGAGCCAAGGCCTTCTCCAATGTGCTACTGACTCGTTTGTAGATGTGTTATTTGTTTTGATCTGTAAACTGTTTTGATCTGTAAACAATATGTAAAACATACCACAAGTCATATATAACCTTACATGTGTTGAACATGACGTACAACACCATACAAACAAAACAAAAATCAAGATTACAGTGACTCCCTTTTAGATCTAGAAAGTGCAGACAAGGTTTTCGAAATTGTGGATAGAAGGTATATATATGCCTGGTAACGAACAACCGGTGATTTTGAGTTGATTTGCAAGGCTATAGTTCATAAATTAGGTACACTCCAAACAGTAAGAGATATTTCTCTGTCATTTAATAAACAGTAATTGGCTACAGCCAGGTATCTAATCTAACGGGATTTAGCAAAACAAAGGTGTACAAACCAACTCCCCCACTCCACCCAACTTACAACCTACACCCTCACCCAAATCCCTACCCCCCATTCGGTGTTTAGACCATGGAAAGCAGAAGAAAACACAATCGTGTACTTCAGTAAGGAAAGGGACACAACTGACATTTCTGTTTTACGATAATCTTCAAAGAGTTCTGTTTTATTTTGAGCCAGCGTTAGTGGATTCCCCTGGGTTATTTGTTTGAATGTTGTTTTCCGTCATTTTAGCACATGTTAGGCCATATATGACGGTCGATTTTTTGTTGTTGTGGTAGATGCAGACCACATATTTTTTCCTGGGAAGAACCAGTACTGAATACCTCTCGCCTTTAGGAGATCGGAGGATAGATCCAGAACATAGGACTACCATGTCAACTGACCCTTTGGTAAATTACATGTTTGTAAAACCAAAATCTTTTCGGCGCAAGTTCAAGTGTGCCCATACTCCGAATTCATCTGTATAAAACCCGTTTCAAAACTTAGTGTTTCTCAACTTTTTCAATCAAACATTTGCCTCAGATTTTCAAATATACATGGAGATTTTACTACCAGCGGTCGTCGTGAATATATAAAACTATCGATCAACCTGTGGTAAGCACTAAGTCGGATAGAGGCTATGAAGAGAAATCTTAACCATTTAGACATTGATAGATATTTACAATTTTATAAATTTAACAGTTATATATTTAGACATGTCTAGTTGTTTTTTTCCAATATCCAATTTTCACAAATATTAGACATTTCTAGTTTTGTTTTACATTCTTGTAATCAGCAAATAAAATATGAAAGTAATTCGTGAAAGCATTTTGATAACATGAGCATAACGACGGACATACGGATGAGCCGACAGACAAGACCAATATTAGTTATTGGGTTTGTTACTGACCCCCTACAGAAATATGTGGGGTCAGTCAGATTTATAGGGGGCGAGGCGATAGCCGAGTCCCCCTATATATCTGACTGACCCCACATATTTCTGTAGGGGATATGTGGGGTCAGTCAGATTTATAGGGGGCGAGGCGATAGCCGAGTCAACCTATATATCTGACTGACCCCACATATTTCTGTAGGGGGTCAGTAACAAACCCAATAACTGATTTATTGCATTGAGCACCTTTTTTAAGGTAATCGGCGATATTTAACCCATTTTAATGGAGCGTCAGTGTCATTGAGACGTTCGCGCAATTTGACGTCATAACGTTGACGTCACGACCGGTACAGTTTGAAAACATTATTAAAGTTACTTATTATGTGTGTTACTAACGCCTGGAAGAACTATTTGCAAATGATTTAAACTTTGAATCGGAATTGTAGTCCATATTGTTTTAGTGACCCTCTATGAAATCTACTGACCCACCATAGAATAATAGAGGGTCACCATGTGACCGCTCTAATCCAATGAAATTTCTAGGATTTTGTGCGAGGTGCAATAAAACACTATAGTCTTACAATGTTGGCTGCGGCATAAAAAATCAAAGTACTTCGCGGCCCATTCGGAGGCGTGTACGTAAATAAACTAGTCAGAAGTCCCAAGTACCCGCCTGAGAATATATATGTCAATACTATTCCCATTGTTGCGTATATGTCTCCCTTAATTAGAGATACGGTTACACTGCAAACTAACGAGTGTAAATCGTCTGCTCTGATTGCATGAACATATTGTAAAGCTTTCAAGTCGATGTGTTTTCTTATAAATACATTCTAACACGTATACAACTGGGTATATAGAATTTTGTTAAGTACTTCAGCTTTCGATGTCCCTAATTCTAAAATATGCCAGCTAAAATGAGTTTGACATCATGTTTTAATAGCATTAGCTATACAATTACGTTTGCAAAAGAAATTTTCAAAATATTTAATGTTAACCCTGATTTACAGATACTTTAATTTCAAACGATATTTAATTATAAGGGAGGTAATTTAGGATGATCCATGTTTCGTTTCCTTATAGAAGGAAAATCTGCAATAAATGGGTAAACGTTTTGTTTGTTTTTTATATTATTTCGTACCAATTTAAAAAGTTTATATCTGTAAACGGACTTCGATTCATGCTATGTGTTTTATCAGCACATTTCATGTTTTCATATAAAGGAAGGATAACTCTCGACAGATGTAACACTTTAAACAAAAAAATAAATGTTTTACAAACTAAAGGTTAAAACAAAATACTTATCACACAACTTTTCTAAAATATATATAAAATAAAAGAAATAGTTAAGATACAAAAGTGAGTATTTAGGAATTGTGTTAAGCGTCAGTGGTATGCATCTAACCTATACTATACTGAACAAAAAAAAATCTGCACCACCTTTTAGGGACATAGCCTAAACATATGAACATTGATATAATTGTTTGAAGATATTAGAAATGATAGATACAGTAAGGGTATAAACAAAATTCTAAGCGAAATATCAGAATTACCTCCCCTATATTAAAAAAACAACTTGTTTCATTATACAGACGTATTGCTTTGAACAAATGTAATATTTGGCATTGATAAGTATAATATAGTCTGTCATTCAAAAACCGCTGAAATCTGTTCACAAACGATTGCTATTCTCAAACAAAACAAAATCAAAATTTTGTAATTTCAAAATTACCTCCCTTTTCATTGAAAAGAGAACGATTTTCGATAACCTATAAAAGCATGTACCCATCATATGTTCTTTATTTTTATCACCGACTTTGTTTAAAAATGACTTTGTAGCATTATTATTGGTCACATTATCACTGCATACACGGTTTTGTATCTCGTCCACAGAAATAACATGCATTAGATATGTGCTAAATTATTTTGCTCAGTATAGGTCGTAACCGTCAATTGTACACATCTAAGCTTAGTCTAGATCATCTGCAACGCTTGCTTGTTTTCAAGACAGACGTCTAGACAGGACCTCCTGAACAAAGTTTGATTTTTGCCGATACACTGGTAAGGTTTCCGATTGGGACGGGAACACCTTCTATCCAAGATATACAGAAAAGCAGAAAGACAATAAATTTATATATAAACAAAAAGGGAAACTACGTCATTATATCGACGAACTATATGCGGATGGTAAGAAATACTTAAATGAAAAAATAATAATAATTACGGTCACGTGGTTCCAGTTGGTTCCAGTTTCAAATGTGTTTTTGTCCAACTTGTCAAGACGTTTGTATTTGCAATCAAGCGTTGAAGATGATCAAGACTAATCTAAGCTATACTATATACCTACTACGTTGGTGGGAACAACTACAAGTCAGTCTCTACCAGTGACCCGCCTCCTACTCCACTAACCCCGCCCTCACCCCCGCACCACTCCCCATACACACTTCTTCATGAACTTGCTTTTATAGTAGGAATAGCTAATGTTGTCGATATAAATAGTACTAGATAAGATGATGTCGTGCTAATAATACATCCTATAAATACTACATCATTATGACGGCACTACTTTCCTTTAATTTCCTTGAGTAAATAAAACAAAACAGTAAAGACAAAATCAGAAGGTGGCTAACAACAATATAGTTATATCATAAACAAACACATGCAAGTAAAAATGTAAACAAACAGTCATTTACAGTTGTATTAAGTATTGTGCGCGTTGTAAACATTCGCCTCTCACCGCTGCGGGTTCGAATTCCGCTGGGAGCTCGACTTGTGAGGTTCGAATCCCGCTGGGAGCTCGACTTGTGAGGAAGTGTCGATTCTTACGGATGGCGGGAGGTGTACAGTACTGGTTCTACCCAGTAAAATGGGTGGTCTGCCTCCACCAAAAAAAAAAATCGACCGTCATATATAACCTTGCATGTGTTGAAAATGACGTAAAACACCATACAAACAAACAAACAAACAAACGTATTGTGCGAACAAACCAAATGTCTTAGACGCAAGATAACTCTAACGACGCTATTGAAAATTGCGAGAAAACGGTTATCGAAATTCTACGTACCAGTTTTTTTTTAGTTAAACACTTTTAAGTCAGTTGGGTAAAGAACAAACAACAATAATTACAAAACACACATTTTGGCGACGTGTTTTTTTAATATGACTACTTGGTATGTGTTTTACACAATTTCCAGGCCGGTAGCCATCCCTGAAATTTAACCGAGGCAAACCCCTTCCTCGCAGGGTTTGAGGACATGTTATGCCGTGGAAAAACTGTTGATTTCTGTATGTGATTTCCTGCATTTGAGTTTATTCCCAGGCCAGATTTTCAGTTTGAAGTTAAGATAAATATATTATATTCAAGTCTATTTCAGTGATTTTATTTGATATTCCATAAGAATGCCTACTTCAATGTTTGGTACCTCCCCAAAATTCTACCGAGTCAACTGCCTCAGTGTGCCTCAGCGTAGCGTATCAAACCTTTTTATGACGTATAATAACCTATAAATGCGCGGGAATATTCTCGTTCTGCGAGCAACTAGAAAATTGAAGGTCAATCGGACGTTGTCGCGTTATACGTTTTGTTGAGTATATTTACGGGACAACGGACATCTTGAGGTGTGTAAAACGCATGTTTACGCATCTAAACAAGCCAAAACTACCACAAAAGATTCTTCTTTTGTTAGTTTCTACCACCGCCACCCACCGTCCGCCCCGACCCAACACCCCTACTCCGCTCACACAGTTTCATTCAATTAGCTGATTTCCATTTTTTGTTTTTCAATGAAGCAATATTTTTAAATGAAAACATATCATTTGAATTGCACAATCGTTGTCCCCAGAAAAGTAAAATTTCCACAGTCATTAATAATTAAAAATCATGCCATATATTGTGTTGAAGATAAATATAAAACGTGTACATTTTGAATAGTTACGAAGTACTCTAAGTTTTCTAGAGTAATTTCCCTTTACGGAAGGTAATTTTAAAAGGAACCTCTATCGGGTTTATATTTCACTTTTAACTTTCACTGCAAAACGATGGAACTAGTATTGCACTAATTCTGAGTGTCGATTCTTAGGTATACAGTGCAGGTTCGTCTCTACCACAAAATAAAATATTTAAACAAAAATGTCGACCGTCATATATGGTCTAACATGTGCTAAAAGGACGTAAAACATCATTTCCGAAGTGAAAAATTAAAGTGATCGATACGTTCTGCACTGTCATGATTTAAATCAACTCTCTCAAGTTAGAACTAACAAATATATTCGAAGTACAAGATCACGAGCCCCAACTTAATGTCAAGTATCCACGAGGCGGAGGTGGGCCACAAACCAGAGACATTAAAGACGGTTCTGTGATTTGTTTTGATTTTAACCTCAATTCAAGTGCGCCAACTATGTGATATACATATAAGATCACGGTAAGGACAAGCTGACTATTTATCAGCACTCTTTGGTCATGCATAGTCTACATAATGTAACCATGGTAACCAAGTAAACTAAACGTCTATAACTACACATATCAGAGCCTGTTTGGGTTTGTGATTGTCTCCATTTATAGCAGCCATTAATTAAACAATTTGGTGCTGTGTTTGAAGTTGGGGAATAACTTAGGAGTTTTCCTTGGGTGGGGGGAAGATAATTTATTAGGGGATGACAAAAAAAAAGCTAAAAGGAGAAAACAATCACAGGTTCCGCCGAGGATTGAACTCGGGACCTTCTGCGTGTTAAGCAGACGTGATAACCACTACACCACGGAACCCGTTGTGATAAATATTCCCTTCAAGCAATAATATTAAAAAATAATAATATGCAAAAAAAATTGCTTAATAGTATTCTTATAATTAATATATTAATGATTGAACAAATGCAAGTCATGCAGAAAAACTAGCGGAACGCCGTGAGTTTTATAAAAAATAAAGATTGCCGTGTGTCTCTTTAAATAGTTTTGAAGTTATGGCCAGTTGAACTTGGTTGGGTTGCAGGTTAAAGTGTTATGAAAAGGGGCATAGGGCATACCTCTGCCGAAATTAGTCAGAGTTATTGGCGATATGTAACGACATTCCTTGAGGTAAGATGAAGATGTAGGTGAAGTTTCATGAACAAAGATCTAAAACTGTTCAAGTTATGGCCAAGGTTAGGTTGCATGTTTGACAATGCAGGACGACGATGGACGGACGAAGACGGACGGACAACGTAAAAAAGTATCCCTTAAAGGTCACTGTCCGTAAGAAAGCAGATACTGAGCATAACCAAATAACTTAGATTTTTATTCAGTGAAATGTCTACATGAAAACATTAGAATATACCCAGATAAGCATGCAGTAATACATTCGTGAGTTTGAAAAAAAACAGTTTATTATTTTTAATAATGTGGATTTACATTTCGTTTGATCACATAACATCCATTAGTGTTTTAGCTTTTATATATTGTATCTTTTACGCAATACAGTGGCCCGGTTAGCTCAGTCGGTAGCGACGCTCTACTAGTATTATAACTGCGAGTATAATTTTAGTGTGGGTTACGAGTTCAATCCCACGAAACGTTATTCTTTTTTAGTACCGCTATTGAATTCCGTCAATCAATCTTGGTTTTATTTAGTAAATATTCAATAATGGTTGGTGTGTTATATGTTTGTCAACGTAATTATTTTGTGGTTAATAGACTAAAAGTTACGGACATTGCCCCTTTAAAAGTGTCTGCCATGCTATGTGGCGACACACATATAAGTTAAATATACTATTCTGTTTGTCTATAAGTAAATATATTGATATGATATCAAATTAATAGTATCGTTTTGTAGATTTGTCGATTTGATTTACCTTCACTTAAATTACCGCCATGGTCGGGTCCATTTTTGCATAGGATCGTAGGTGTCATTTTTTTAATTGGCTGATAAATTTATCAGCCTGTATAGCTACCCAACAAGACAAGATGTTGTATTTAAAGGGACTGGATGCGATTTGGAGGCGAGTATTGGTGTTATTCCAAATACGAATTAAACCCCTCATAATGTGCTTCAGTTTCATGTATATGTGCATTAAAGTCTGCTGCATATTACCTCGCATTTATGAACATGTTTGGTCAGTACATCACAACGTGTTAGGTCTCAGTACATCACAACGTGTTTGGTCTATACATCACAACATGTTTGGTCTGTACATCACAACGTGTTTGGTCTGTACATCACAACATGTTTGGTCTGTACATCACAACATGTTTGGTCTGTACATCACATCGACTGGGCTGATTTGTGTTGCTTAATCATAAATAGTAATTCAGATATCGAGAGTTCGGTGCAAATTTATTGCATCTCCTTCTTTATTCATAGGTAGTTACAATAGTTTTGCGCTGACCCCTCGATATGGTTTATAATGCTAGTTGCTCACATTCTTGATCGAGCTATTTCATATGGTGGCATATTTCTGCCACGAGATAGCTAGATAATTTATCGTGTATTTTTCACGATAATGTTACGTTTTCTCTTTAATTTTCAACAATTGAATCTAACAAAACTTGCTGCGATACTGCCCACTTCTGTCATCACATTAGCACAAAAGTTAACGCGATTAAAATTATCTTAAACATTTGAAATTTTGTTTTCTTAATAAACTGTTTATAAATAACCTGGTCGGGGGTAAAAGCCGTACCGTACCGTATATCGCTATAAAAACCAAAAGGATTTCTATTTATATTTGGACCTACTTTTCATACGATGTAAAAATACCAAGGTGATCAAATTTATATCAATTATTATAAAATTTTGTATAATATATACAAAATATTAAATAAAACGATAAAAACCTGTACCTGGCATAGTGTACAGAATACCGTAGGTTCCACAACAGTTATAAATTGACAGACTTAGTTGCAACTTTTAAGAATACAAGTAAAGGCTTAGGGATATTTATCATAAATGATCACTTTCATAGACACTATTAGCCAATATAGTCTCCATGCCAGAGTACCTGCCATTTCCGATCGTTTTCGTTATAGTACGGACTGTAAGGTACGGCTTTTACCCCCAACCGGATACGGGTATTATAGGTGTAACACACCCATTGATTGTTGCATTGTGTGTGAATTAAAATTTAAATGTCATGTTGTCATTCATATCTAGGCCCAAATTAAAAATGAATAACTTACATTCTCATCACAAATGACACATATGCTGCCAAAAAATCCACAGAAAAATGGGGGTCATGTATCTTCTAAGAAAGAACTTGTCTTATGAATGAATGGTCCTTTTAAAAAAATAAACACTGAGATGCCATAATATTGTATTCATACTCATTTCCATAAAAGCAAAATAAATTAAAAACTCACAATTTTAACATGGCAATGCTTGAAAAATGTAACAAATAGATCAACAATGTGATATAAACCAAAAATAGCACTTTAAATTAGTGAAAATGCCTTTTTTTTACAAAAAGAAATGAGAATTATTTATTGACGCCATTATGCGACTACCCCAGGCCGACACTTCCTGTATTGCAATGGGTGTGCTACACCTTAAGAAACTATCATGGACCCCAGGCCGACACTTCCTGTATTGCAATGGGTGTACTACACCTTAAAAAAATATCATGGTGGCAGAAGTGGGCATTATCGTGTCATTTAACATTATAAATTAATGATATTTAGGTAATTTTATCTAACAAATTGCATAAGATTTTCGTGAAAATTCATTATTATCTCGAAAAATTCATGATAATCGTGATAATTATCTTGGTATCTAGTGGCAGAAATATGCCACCATAATTTCATCAACACTTAAAACGAACGGATAAGAGAGCCTAGTTCATTGAATGTGGATATTACATATGAAACTGAAACACATTATGGTGGTTTTATTTGGATTGACACTCATAATTCTTCCACATCGCTTGTAGTCTCTTTAAAGAGATGCTTAATTTTGTATTATACTGAATGCCGAAAGAAACGCACCAATTTTATAATTATCATTTCTTTTTGTTTATAGTTGTTTTATTTGTGGGGACATTTCAAACAGTAGTAATGAGTGTTTATTGTTTACAGGGAACAGCTTCGAACATAGATTAGGTTATGCTTATGAA
Organism: Cyrtodaria siliqua; assembly: GCA_037043455.1. NCBI lineage: Eukaryota > Metazoa > Mollusca > Bivalvia > Adapedonta > Hiatellidae > Cyrtodaria > Cyrtodaria siliqua. The sequence continues at coordinate 22,054 of JAWPHD010014406.1, forward strand.
AGCAGTGTGCGTAATTTGTACATTTAAAATGGTGGTGAGTTTCTTTTGGATGTCAGTATTTTATGAATGTTTGAATGTTTCTTAAACAGTTCTTGCATAATTGACATCATACACTGAGCAAAATAAATTTAGCACATAAAATGCATGTCATTTTCATAGACGAGATACAAAGCGGTTTATGTTCGGGTTCAGTGGTAAAGTGACACAGATTTTACCAATAATAATGCTACAAAGTCATTTGTAAACAAAGTCGGTGATAAAAAAAAATCAAATATGATGGGAATATGTTATAGGTTATCGAAAATAATTCTCATTTCAATGAAAAGGGAGGTAATTTTAACATTTCGTTGAACACATTTCAGCGGTTTTTAAACAATGACAGAATGGACAATTCTTGTCAATGTCTAATATTAAATGTTTTCAAAGCAATACGGCTGTATACTGAAATAAGTTGTTTTTAATACATGGGAGGTAATTCTGAATTATTTTGAAAATCACATCCTAAACTAGTATTTCCAATATCTTCAAACAATTATATCAATGTGCATATGTTTAATAAAGCGGTGCTAAACATTTTTTGTTCAATATATATAAAAAATCTTGTCAACTGAGCGCTTAAAATGCGATAACTTTACGTAATAATTTAACAAAAGCGCCTGTATATACTGCCTTTAATTTATTGAAAAATGCTTTATTGTGCCTTGTGAACACTCTGGCTCCTTAATTATTCATCTGATCCTGAACAGTCTTTGACAGGATGCTTATCTTATTAAAAGTTATGACAAGTTCGAAAACTAGATATATCAGATGAGTAAAACCAGAGTTATGTCCCTTGAATTATTTAAATATACTACAGTCTGCTTCATTATTGCTCTCTAGCACCGTACACTTTAAAGGACACATGGCAATCTTGTTTTTGTTTCCTTCTAACTCGAACCCTCAGGTCCTTTTGTACTAAGGTTGCCTGATTAATGACTGATACGGGCTCGTACCTGGCCGTTCATCTTGCAGGCTATGTTACAAACGAGTTAGCATGCTGCAGAGGTTGAATGACAGTCAAAGGGTACCTAAAGGAATCGATAATTCTGACATACATTTTCTAGCTACGCCCTCTAGTTCATGGGTCAAGTTCCCACAAACAATGGCCATGTGCTGTATTGTATTTAGGACAACACATGCTTTTGGTGCAGTTTTTTTGAACGGTGTTTTTCCACAATCCATAAGAACTGACACTTTCTCACTCGACAAATCAAGTTCCCTGTGTGATTCGAATCACGGCAAGGAAAGCTTTAGAAGCAGAGTCTTTACTATGATCCCGGCCAAAAAGGTACCGTTTTGGTACAGGTGAAAATAACTATTGTACGTTATAAACTGGCTCAAATCTCTAGAGTCTTAGTCACATAAGCTTGATTGACAGATCGTAACTATATGTATTAATTGTCTGTTCTGTCCCTAAATCTAAACAAAATTCAGTGTCCACTTTCGTTTGCAACTGAGTATATTATTATAATTGTCTATGAGAATTATAATAATAGACGGTAGTAATCAACAGATGCAACTTCCTGTGGTACGTACCATACATTCCTCAAAAATAAACCATTTGAGCAAAATTAAAATATAGTTGAGGGAGTTTTATAAATTCAGTTAACAGGGTAACATATTAAGGTGCATTTTTTTAACACATATACTGAAACGCATAAGAAACGCAACTCGGGAATTTCCGCTAAATAGTGTATGTACAATATGCTGATGTTATTCGAATGGTACATGGTTACGTAAGACCTTTCCTTTCGGAAAAAATACTAAAACAACAAATAACACAGATAATAGTATTCCTTCAAAGTTTCATTATTGACAGAGTACGCGTTTGGCTCAAGCATAAGAGCAAACTTAGGATGCAAAGTTTTGCAGACTCTTTACGTTAAATACAGTACTGAACTGATTCAGTTTTTCAACATTTATGAATTTCTTGTTACAAGGTGTAGTGTGATTAAACCATCTACAACATCACAGTTGTGTCCTTTCTCTAATTAACTGCAATATTTTGTTAACAAAACATATTGGGATTTCTTTGGAATATTATGTGGAATTAAGTGTGCAGTATATACAATATATAGCGGAAATTCCCGAGTTGCGTTTCTTTTGCGCTTCAGTATATATATATTTGGAAAATGGAATATAATTAGTGTGTATATTTGAACTGCGACCCGTCACCTTAGCCTATAGATTTTCTGATTAGAGAATCCATAGTTTCCAGTTGGTACCACGAGGAGGTGTGACTAGGACTTGTTGTTATATAAAGCATAATTACGTTTTATATTACAACCATTTACCAACCTTCCGGCTTCTTGAGGACAGCTCGGATGACATGACAGCGCGCTGTCATGCTGTGGGAGGAAACCGGAGTACCCGGGGAAAACCCACGTGTCCGACGAGCGGGTGACTCTCAATAACAACGCCGAGACAGGGCAACTAACCCGGGTTGCATTGATGGAAAGAGTGCGCTACCCGGACACCCTTAGCAAGAGCTCTAGATACGGATTTTGCTATTTGGGTTCATTTGTTTATATATGCTTGTTAACTGTACAGTTTCAAGTAAATTGTCAAAAATGGAACTAACCATGAATTCGGAAGATGTAGATCGGCACGATTTTAAACACTGTATATTTATGTTTCGATACGCACTGAAATGTTTTTGTTTTTCTTCAAAATATTTTGCGTCTAATTCATTTATTTGCGAAAACATAAATTATGCATATACGCAGCTTATCTAGAGCTCTGCTTAGCTGGATGTAGAATCTGGAAGACGGGTTGGAGATGTATTATAGCGAAGATGGATGTAGAATCTGGAAGACATGCCGGTTTGTTGCCTGAAAGGTGTATTACGTCATTTTCAGCACATTTTAGGCTATATATGACAGTCGATTTTTAGCGGTGGATGCAGACAACCTTCATTTTCCTGGGTAGAACCAGTATTACTGTATACCTCATTTTCCTGGGTAGAACCAGTATTACGCTATACCTCCCTCAATCGTAAGAATTGACACATTCTCACAGAAGACGGGCTGGATATATATTACAGTGAAAATGGATGTAGAATCTGGAAGACGGGAGTATATGTATTTCAATGGACAGATGTAGAATCTGGTTGGTTGAATCCAGTTTTACGTAATGTTCAGCACATATTAGGCTATATATTATAGTCGAATTTTCAGTGGTGGAAGCAGACCACCGACATTTTCCTTGGTATAACCGGTAATGTATACCTTCCGCCATCCATAATAATTGACACTTTCTCACTTACAAATGGAGCTCCCAGAGATGACACATCGGAAGACGGGCTGGAGATGTAGATTCTGGAAGACGGACGAATAGGTATTTCAATTGACAGATGTAGAATCTGGAAGACATGCTGTTGAAAACGTACGTAGAATCTGAAAGACATGGAAATACGTATTACAATGAAGACAGGTTTAGAATCTGGAAGGGTCAGGCTGGTGAAGACGTATGTACAATCTGTAATACATGTAAATATGTATTGCAATAAACGAATGTAGAATCTGGAAGACGGGTTGGAGATGTATTAAAGCGAAGATGGATGCAGAATCTAGAAGACAGGCCGGTTTGTTGGCTGAATGGTGTATTACGTCATTTTCAGCACATTTTAGGCTATATATGACGTTTTTTATCGGTGGATGCAGACAACCTACATTTTCCTGGGTAGAACCAGTATTACTGTATACCTCATTTTCCTGGGTAGAACCAGTATTACGCTATACCTCCCTCAATCGTAATAATTGACACATTCTCACAGAAGACGGGCTGGATATATATTACAGTGAAAATGGATGTAGAATCTGGAAGACGGGAGAATATGTATTTCAATGGACAGATGTAGAATCTGGTTGGTTGAATCCAGTTTTACGTAATGTTCAGCACATATTAGGCTATATATTATAGTCGAATTTTCAGTGGTGGAAGCAGACCACCTACATTTTCCTTGGTATAACCGGTAATGTATACCTTCCGCCATCCATAATAATTGACACTTTCTCACTTACAAATGGAGCTCCCAGGGATGACAAATCCGGAAGACGGATTGGAGATGTAGATTCTGGAAGACGGACGAATATGTATTTCAATTGACAGATGTAGAATCTGTTGAAAACGTACGTATAATCTGAAAGACATGGAAATACGTATTACAATGAAGACAGGTTTAGAAGGGTCAGGCTGGTGAAGACATATGTAAACTTTGTATTACATGCAAATATGTATTGCAATGGACGGATGTATAATCTGGAAGACAGATTGGCAATGGACAGATGTCTGCTGTGACTTCTGACTCCATCCAACGTCTTTGACTTCATGTAAAAAAGAAAACAAATGGTTAATAACAAATGAATCAATCGTGTCCTGACCATTTTTGCAGTAGTGGTATGACAGACTCCATCCAACGTCCGACTTCTGACAACACGCAATGTCTGTGGCTTCCGACTCCATCCAACGACAGTAACGCGACGTGGCAAAAATGTGTTACGTGGCGCAACGAAAAAAATGTGTACGGGATGCGACGCGACGGGATTTAACGCAACAGGGATGTGACGCAACGGGACAACAAATGTGTTACGAGACGCGCGGCGACGGAACAAACATGTGTTATGGAACACGAGGCTATCTTACAGACAACGTGATTCCAATATAGCCCCCACTTCACAAAGTGAAGTGGAGTATCATCATAAATCAATATTGCCCTTACCATGTTTGCGGTGTTGAGATGACAGGCTCCAACCAACGTCTGTGAATTCTGACTCCATCCAACGTCTTTGACTTCATGGAAAAAAAAAAAAGAAAAAAAATGGTTTATAAAAAATGAATCAATCTTGTCCTTACCATTTTTATAGTAGTGGGATGACAGGCTCCATCCAACGTCCGACTTCTGACATCACGCAATGTCTGTGGCTTCTGACTCCATCCAACGACTGTAACGCGACGTGGCAAAAATGTGGTATTATATCCCACTTCCCTTTGAGAAAGTGGGGTATAATAAAAATGTGTTACGCAAAGCGACTCGACAAAAACGGGTGCCGGGAAACGACGCAACGGAAAAAAGTGTTACGGGATGTGACGCAGCGGGATGTAACGCAACGGGATGTGACGCAACGGGGCAAAAAATGTGTTACGAGACGCGTGGCGATGGAACAAACATTTGTTATGGGACACGACGCTAAGTTACAGACAAGGTGATTACAATATATACCCCACTTCACTTTGTGAAAGTGGAGCATAATAAATGAATCTTGTCCTTACCATTTTTGCAGTGTTGAGATGACAGGCTCCAACCAGCGTCTGTGACTTCTGACTCCAACGTCTTTGACTTCATGTAAAAAAAAAGAAAACAAATGGTTTATAAAAAATGAATCAATCTTGTCCTTACCATTTTTATAGTAGTGGGATGACAGGCTCCATCCAACGTCCGACTTCTGACATCACGCAATGTCTGTGGCTTCTGACTCCATCCAACGCCTTTGACTTCATGTAAAAAAGAAAACAAATGGTATAATAAAAATGTGTTACGCAAGGCGACTTGACAAAAACGGGTCCCGGGAAACGACGCAACGGAAAAAAAGTGTTACGGGATGTGACGCAACGGGATGTAACGCAACGGGATGTGACGCAACGGGGCAAAAAAATGTGTTACGGGACGCGTGGCGATGGAACAAACATTTGTTATGGGACACGACGCTATGTTACAGACAAGGTGATTACAATATATACCCCACTTCACTTTGTGAAAGTGGAGCATAATAAATGAATCTTGTCCTTACCATTTTTGCAGTGTTGAGATGACAGGCTCCAACCAGCGTCTGTGACTTCTGACTCCATCCAACGTCTTTGACTTCATGTAAAAAAGAAAACAAATGGTTAATAAAAAATGAATTAATCTTGTCCTTACCATTTTTGTAGTATTGGGCTGACAGGCTTCATCCAACGTCCGACTTCTGACATCACGCAATGTCTGTGGCTTCTGACTCCATCCAACGACTGTAACGCGACGTGGCAAAAATGTGGTATTATATCCCACTTCCCTTTGAGAAAAGTGGGGTATAATAAAAATGTGTTACGCAAAGCGACTCGACAAAAACGGGTTCCGGGAAACGACGCAACGGAAAAAAGTGTTACGGGATGTGACGCAACGGGATGTAACGCAACGGGATGTGACGCAACGGGGCAAAAAATGTGTTACGAGACGCGTGGCGATGGAACAAACATTTGTTATGGGACATGACGCTATGTTACAGACAAGGTGATTACAATATATACCCCACTTCACTTTGTGAAAGTCGAGCATAATAAATGAATCTTGTCCTTACCATTTTTGCAGTGTTGAGATGACAGGCTCCAACCAGCGTCGGTGACTTCTGACTCCATCCAACGTCTTTGACTTCATGTAAAAAAAAAGAAAACAAATGGTTTATAAAAAATGAATCAATCTTGTCCTTACCATTTTTATAGTAGTGGGATGACAGGCTCCATCCAACGTCCGACTTCTGACATCACGCAATGTCTGTGGCTTCTGACTCCATCCAACGCCTTTGACTTCATGTAAAAAAGAAAACAAATGGTATAATACAAATGTGTTACGCAAGGCGACTTGACAAAAACGGGTCCCGGGAAACGACGCAACGGAAAAAAAGTGTTACGGGATGTGACGCAACGGGATGTAACGCAACGGGGCAAAAAAATGTGTTACGGGACGCGTGGCGATGGAACAAACATTTGTTATGGGACACGACGCTATGTTACAGACAAGGTGATTACAATATATACCCCACTTCACTTTGTGAAAGTGGAGCATAATAAATGAATCTTGTCCTTACCATTTTTGCAGTGTTGAGATGACAGGCTCCAACCAGCGTCTGTGACTTCTGACTCCATCCAACGTCTTTGACTTCATGTAAAAAAAAAGAAAACCAATGGTTTATAAAAAATGAATCAATCTTGTCCTTACCATTTTTATAGTAGTGGGATGACAGGCTCCATCCAACGTCCGACTTCTGACATCACGCAATGTCTGTGGCTTCTGACTCCATCCAACGCCTTTGACTTCATGTAAAAAAGAAAACAAATGGTATAATAAAAATGTGTTACGCAAGGCGACTTGACAAAAACGGGTCCCGGGAAACGACGCAACGGAAAAAAGTGTTACGGGATGTGACGCAACGGGATGTAACGCAACGGGATGTGACGCAACGGGGCAAAAAAATGTGTTACGGGACGCGTGGCGATGGAACAAACATTTGTTATGGGACACGACGCTATGTTACAGACAAGGTGATTACAATATATACCCCACTTCACTTTGTGAAAGTGGAGCATAATAAATGAATCTTGTCCTTACCATTTTTGCAGTGTTGAGATGACAGGCTCCAACCAGCGTCTGTGACTTCTGACTCCATCCGACGTCTTTGACTTCATGTAAAAAAGAAAACAAATGGTTAATAAAAAATGAATTAATCTTGTCCTTACCATTTTTGTAGTATTGGGCTGACAGGCTTCATCCAACGTCCGACTACTGACATCACGCAATGTCTGTGGCTTCTGACTCCATCCAACGACTGTAACGCGACGTGGCAAAAATGTGGTATTATATCCCACTTCCCTTTGAGAAAAGTGGGGTATAATAAAAATGTGTTACGCAAAGCGACTCGACAAAAACGGGTGCCGGGAAACGACGCAACGGAAAAAAAGTGTTACGGGATGTGACGCAACGGGATGTAACGCAACGGGATGTGACGCAACGGGGCAAAAAATGTGTTACGAGACGCGTGGCGATGGAACAAACATTTGTTATGGGACACGACGCTATGTTACAGACAAGGTGATTACAATATATACCCCACTTCACTTTGTGAAAGTCGAGCATAATAAATGAATCTTGTCCTTACCATTTTTGCAGTGTTGAGATGACAGGCTCCAACCAGCGTCTGTGACTTCTGACTCCATCCAACGTCTTTGACTTCATGTAAAAAAAAAGAAAACAAATGGTTTATAAAAAATGAATCAATCTTGTCCTTACCATTTTTATAGTAGTGGGATGACAGGCTCCATCCAACGTCCGACTTCTGACATCACGCAATGTCTGTGGCTTCTGACTCCATCCAACGCCTTTGACTTCATGTAAAAAAGAAAACAAATGGTATAATAAAAATGTGTTACGCAAGGCGACTTGACAAAAACGGGTCCCGGGAAACGACGCAACGGAAAAAAAGTGTTACGGGATGTGACGCAACGGGATGTAACGCAACGGGATGTGACGCAACGGGGCAAAAAAATGTGTTACGGGACGCGTGGCGATGGAACAAACATTTGTTATGGGACACGACGCTATGTTACAGACAAGGTGATTACAATATATACCCCACTTCACTTTGTGAAAGTGGAGCATAATAAATGAATCTTGTCCTTACCATTTTTGCAATGTTGAGATGACAGGCTCCAACCAGCGTCTGTGACTTCTGACTCCATCCAACGTCTTTGACTTCATGTAAAAAAGAAAACAAATGGTTAATAAAAAATGAATTAATCTTGTCCTTACCATTTTTGTAGTATTGGGCTGACAGGCTTCATCCAACGTCCGACTTCTGACATCACGCAATGTCTGTGGCTTCTGACTCCATCCAACGACTGTAACGCGACGTGGCAAAAATGTGGTATTATATCCCACTTCCCTTTGAGAAAAGTGGGGTATAATAAAAATGTGTTACGCAAAGCGACTCGACAAAAACGGGTGCCGGGAAACGACGCAACGGAAAAAAAGTGTTACGGGATGTGACGCAACGGGATGTAACGCAACGGGATGTGACGCAACGGGGCAAAAAATGTGTTACGAGACGCGTGGCGATGGAACAAACATTTGTTATGGGACACGACGCTATGTTACAGACAAGGTGATTACAATATAAACCCCACTTCACTTTGTGAAAGTCGAGCATAATAAATGAATCTTGTCCTTACCATTTTTGCAGTGTTGAGATGACAGGCTCCAACCAGCGTCTGTGACTTCTGACTCCATCCGACGTCTTTGACTTCATGTAAAAAAGAAAACAAATGGTTAATAAAAATGAATCAATCTTGTCCTTACCATTTTTGCAGTAGTGGGATGACAGGCTCCATTCAACGTCCGACTTCTGACAGCATGCAATGTCTGACTTCTGACTCCATCCAACGACTGTAACGCGACGTGGCAAAAATGTGTTACGGGGCGCAACGAAACAAAAATATGTAACGGGATGCGACGCTATGTTACGGACAACGTGATTCCTTTATAGCCCCACTTGACCCACTTCCCTTTGAGAAATGGGATGTTACGCTACGGGATGTGATGCAACGGGACAAACAAATGTGTTACGAGACGCGTGGCGATGGAACAAATATTTATTCGTGAAAGTGGAGTATACTAAATCAATATTGTCCTTACCATTTTTGCAGTGTTGAGATGACAGGCTCCAACCAACGTCTGTGACTTCTGACTCCATCCTTGGCAACAACTGTGACATAAGGTCCATCCGATGACTGACATAAAACTCCAATCAATTTCTGTGACTTGTGACTCCATCCTACGTCTGTGAATTCAAAAATAGACAAGCTAATTACCTGAATGTAAACATTGAAAGTTAAAGGAAACATGTAGGTCTATGTAATTAAAATTGACCCTAAGCTCCCAATTAAAGAAATGTTACGGACAACATGATTATAGCCCTTTTAGCCCCAACTTCACTTGTGAATCCATCCTACGTCTGTGACTTGTGACTCCATCCTACGTATGTGACTTGTGACTCCATCCAACGTCTGTGGATTGTGACTCCATCCTACGTCTGTGACTTGTGACTCCATCCTTCGTCTGTGACTTATGACTCCATCCTACGTCTGTGACTTGTGACTCCATCCTACGTATGTGACTTGTGACTCCATCCTACGTATGTGACTTGTGACTCCATCCAACGTCTGTGGATTGTGACTCCATCCTACGTCTGTGACTTGTGACTCCATCTTGCGTATTTGATTTGTGACTCCATCCTACGTATTTGATTTGTGACTCCATCCTACGTCTGTGACTTGTGACTCCATCCTACGTATGTGACTTGTGACTCCATCCTACGTCTGTGACTTGTGACTCCATCCTTCGTCTGTGACTTGTGACTCCATCCTACGTATTTGATTTGTGACTCCATCCTACGTATTTGATTTGTGACTCCATCCTACGTCTGTGACTTGTGACTCCATCCTACGTCTGTGACTTGTGACTCCATCCTACGTCTGTGACTTGTGACTCCATCCTACGGCTGTGACTTGTGACTCCATCCAACGTCTGTGACTTGTGACTCCATCCAACGTCTGTGACTTGTGACTCCATCCTACGTCTGTGAATTCAAAAATAGACAATCTAAATACCTGAATGTAAACCTTGAAAGTAAACTGAAGGAATCAGGTAGATCTTTGTAATTAAAAATGACCTAGTTTTGTTGTGTTTTATTTATAACTTTATGTAAAACTGATCCAACAAGGGGACATAAGCCTCCTGTGGACGCTTTACTGGCTAAAGTTAAAGCTTATGTAAAAAGGACCATAACTCTGTCAAAAATGATTCAACCAGAACATGGCTAAAGAGCGGATGGAAAATGAAGGCCCTATCGTTTTAACGAGGTAAAAGGTAATGGACGGACCGACAGACGACGGACGATGGAAACTCGCCATCCCATAAGCTGGCCATTAAAGCTAAAAAATAAAAAATAAAAATATGATAATTAAAAAATATATATATATATAAAACTAGATGGGTGTTCCGCAGAACACGTGTGTCACCTGTCAGAGCTTTGTCAGTATAACAAGGTCTACTGGACCCAGATAAATGACCTTGAAAAACTGGCCTGAGTGAAGAAAAAAATAGTATTTGTAACCCCTATAATGACCTTCAGTGTGACCTTGACCTTTTTATTTAAGTATGGCCATGTCTATATTGTCATGACAAGTATATATTGAAAGTTTGATGAAGAAATATCAATAAATGAGAAAGTTATAGCCAATGTTAAGTTTTCTTGAAGAAAATAATGAGTATTTAACCCATATAATGACCTTCAGTGTGACCATGACCTTATATTTTAGTATGATCATGTTGATGTTGTCCAGATGAGTACATATTGAAGTTTTAAAGAAGAAATATCAAGAAATGAGAAAGTTATAGCCAACGTTAAGTTTTTGTGAAGACAAAAATGAGTATTTAACCCATATAATGACCTGTAGTGTGACCTTGACCTTTATAGTTTAGTATGGTGATGTCGATGTTGTCCTGAGTATATATTGAGAGTTTCATGAAGAAATATCAAGAAATGAGAAAGTTATAGCCAACTTTAAGATTTAGTGACGGACTGACGGACGACAAAATGATCCCTATGTGTCGCAGTTTTCTTCGAAAAGGCGACAAAACTTTTTAACACAAAATCCTAATTTTTAAAAAATAAATAAAAAAAATGCGCGAAGAACATTTTAAATGGAAATTTGGAGTGCACGACTTGATTTTCGCACTATTTCGAAACACGGCAATCTTGATTTTTTTTAAAAACTCACGGCGTCGCGTTAGTTTTTCTCTTCACTTGCATAACAATTAATATTAATGATTGAATAAATGCAACATAGTTGAAAGCATTTTTTTTTTTACATATTACTAACTTCTTATAATATTGCATCAATAATATATTTAAAAAAATGGTAAAATATTGAAGAAAATTGAAATCTCAATTTTTTATTTAATTATATGCAAGGAGTTTAAAAGTCAAAATGACATAGGATAATTAAATCGAGTAACACATTTTAATATTTGAATATAACTCAAGATTGCCATGTGTCCCTTTAAAGCTTTTCCATAAAGATGCGTGCTAAATGCAAATACAACGTCAACTATTTTACAAATTATAATCATCGTGCACAGCAGCAGCTGTGATAGTACGTGGTACCACACACAAGGAGTTGCTATTTCCTCAGTTAGGCTAACCAATTAAAGAAATCACAGATATTGCTGCATTACGCATGTCGTTATGCCACTGAAGGAACTAATTATGTCCTTAGGATTCAATCAGTGCATTACTCGGATGACCTCCACTGATTCGACACTTGTATATGATTACTCTGACTTAGGGAGCGTAACAGGAAAAAGAAAGTCCAGACTCTATTGTACCTCATAAGGCAAAAAAACATCTGTGTTTCTGGTTACCCGATCGTCCCTATTTTTTGGCGCCGACCCTACAGTTTTTTATCATAAAAAAAAAAGAAGAAAAAAAAAGATTTCCGTGTTATTTGTTGAAAACAAACATGTTTTAAGTTTTCCTAAAAAAATGTCCCAAAGTAATGTAGTTATAGACAATGTGTGAAGCTCTCTCTGGTCAACATTTGATACCTAACTGCTTTCATCAATTTTTTCTCTGGTCAAATTTCGAGATTTATCTATAAATCTGGGCTGGTTGGAATCGCAGATGTATGTCATTCTCAAAACCGAAAATCGAAAACAATTTGATCAAACCGTTAGTCTGTGACAAGTCAAAATGCTTTGAAAAACGCGATTTCCAATTAGGTATACATCACTATGGAACAGAATAAAACACATATTCACCGCTATTGGTGGCGATTCCCCGAATGTACCAGTGTCAAAGAATTCAAGACGATGTGATTTCAACAACGGAACAAGTAATACACATAACATTTTACTTATATATATTAAAATAGAATCCGATTAAATAAAAATATTTGATCTTTATAATATATATGTTTTGTACAACTAATTATTATTATGCAAAGACAGGAATCCATTATGTGTTTGAAACATCAACTTTTAAAACTTTTGTTTCTGAAAGAAATAAACTCAACTTTCTCAGCCTATCAACATATCTTTTGCCTTTACGTGTTATACATTGTATATATAAATACTGCACTAAAATAATGCCACATACCTTTTTATAAGTACAATTTGTTCACCTCAGTATCACTATATAGATCAAGAGTCCAAATAGACACATCTGTTCCTTTCTGAGTATTTCAGCAGTATGATCAGAGATGTAAGATTACAAAAGGAATGAACTGAAAAGCAGTTCACTCAACAGTTAAAACTAACCAATCAATGATAGTTTTTCCAGGTGTCTAAAAATATTCAGAAAGGATTAGTTCTTTAATACAATTGTAATTGTTAAGAAAACTGAAAAGTAGTTCACTCTAACAATGACTTCAATATAAGCCTTTTAGTTCACTCAAACAGCCAACAAATCAGTAATGTATCTACCTTGGAAAATTAAGTTATACAATATGAAAACTATTTATGTTTTCATTATTTACTTTTACTGCAGTTATTTTAAAATACATGTGTAGCTTCAAGCAATTTGAAAAACATGAACTTTTAAAGTTATATGGCTTTGAGACACAATTTTGACCTTCGACCAATAAGTGTGAATTTGACCTCCTGATTTGTGCACACGACGAGTCCTTCTCATCATGATGAATATTTCTGTATAGTTTTATTAAAACCCCTTAAAGGGAGTAATCATTTTCATGGGGGTCTAGGTGTCAGATTAAAAATTGACAAATATTAATATTTTCTATTCTACATGGTCAAAACATAATGAATGAGTATAAAAAAGACCCCTTATTTGCAAAGAAATTGATTCTGCACAGTAATATGTGCTATCCTAGGTTACACACCAGGGTTAATTTCAGCATGTGGTGTTTTCAATGTTTAGACATTAACAAAATGGTTCTAACATCATATTTTGATTGATATAAGTGTTTTATCATGAAATGGAACATTTTTATAATTTAAGATATTTCCAGAAAAATCCTGATGTACTCCCTTGATGTAGTTTAGGTGTTATGGGGGAGACCCAATTTTGACTCATATGTCCTTGACCTTCAAGTGTGACACTGACCTTGAGGTACAGACCTGATTCTTTTACTACAATTTTTTTATTATGCTAAACATTTCTTTAAAGTTTTATCAAAAGCTATTCGGTAGTTTAGCAGTTACACACAATTGTGCTGCTCGAGGCCTAAAAAAACAAAATATAGCATTTTTAAAAATAAATTAAGGGCATCAACTCTGCTGTTTGTAGTCCGATATGTCTTAGTTATCAAACTTATCTGATCTTTTATAACAACCTGCCATTGGCCAAAATCTGGCAAAAATGAAGGACCTAGAGCGCTAACGAATTAAAATATAACATTTTTCAATACACCAAGGGCCATAACTGTGGTGTTACTAATCTGATCGATCAGCCATTTTCAAACTTGTCCACACAAATTCATCAATATCAACAATCTGACCAAGTTTGGTAAAGATCAAATATAAACAGAATATGGATATTTTTCAATAAATCAAGGACTATAACTCCTGTGTTATTAATTCAATCTAGCTGGTATTCAACTTGTCTGAGCTTCCATAATATTAACAAACTGGCCAAGTTTGGTAAAGATCAAATACAAAACAAAGGTGCAATGTTCGCAAGGTGGAAAATGACATTTTTCAGTAAAACAAGTGCCATAACGCTGGTATTGCTATTTCGATCTGGCTGGTTTTCAAACTTGTTTGAGCTTTTATTCATAATAAAGACAGGTGACAGAGTTTGGTAAAAATTAAATCCAAAATAAAGGTGCTCGAGTGTTCACAAGACACAAATGCCTTTTTCAAAATAATCAACTTGAATTGATATAAACAATCTGGCTAAGTTTGATAAAGATCAAATACAAAATGAATTTGCTAGATGAATTTGCTAGTTTTCACAAAGCAGAATACCGGTATGGCATTAAGTTAACAACAGACGGATGACGGACGAGGGACAGACGACCGTTAAATCGGCATCCCATAAAAGCTTCAATGTGAGACTTTGGGCGGACAGACAGACAGACAGTCAGGCAGTCTTACAGACAGACAGACGGGTAAATCTATATCCTCTGTTTTTAGTAACAGCGACTTTGACCTGCAATCCCACGACTACTTTCCGTATTAAAGTTACCTACATAGCAAGTGCCATCGCAATATATTATTCCTAACAAAAGGTATTGAGACGAAATCACTTTTCTATTTAAGGAACAGCAAAATATCCATATACACACTTAAGACCCCGGGGCTTGACCATTTTTGACCCAGGGGACTTCATTTGCACACACTTGATAGTACAGGGGTTGGTGATCATTAATTAAAACTATAAAGGCCATGTATATTTCTTAAATATATAAATCCAAGAAAGATGAACATATGCGTTTGATGGTGTTGCAAGAGAAATAAATTATGAAATTAACTGGTTACAAATCTCAATACACTATCGTAGGAGATCAATACAGCGTATGAATACATTTTACGCAAGATCACGTGATGATCACGTGATGATGATGATTGATCTATTTATAGAACGCAGAGCAAAACGGTGGAACAATAGATGAAACAGCTACATAAACAATATAGAACTTAAACAATGTATCGAGGAAATTATTTGAAATTTCTAAATGACATTACCTTATTTGTATCCGCACTAGAAAAGAAGAAACACCTGTTAAAATATGGGTCTTCTTTTTAATGCGTCTATTCATCAGTGAGGCTGTAGTTAGGATTCGTGGGAAAAAAATAGTTACTAAAGCTTGGTCACCATGCTAAAAATCAAAGTACTTCGCGGCCATTCGGAGGCGTGTACGTAAATAAACTAGTCAAAAGTCCTAAGTACCAATCTAAAAATAATTATAATGTTACTACTATTCCCATTGTTGCGTGTATGTCTCGCTTAATTCGAGATACGGTTACACTGCCTGCAAACTAACGAGTGTCTGCTCTGATTGCATGAACATATTGTAAAGTTTTCAAGTGGATGTGTTTTCGTAGAAATAAATTATAACACTTATACAACTGGGTATATAGGATTTTGTTAAGTACTTCGAATTAGTGCATCTTTCGATGTCCCTAATTCTAAAATATGCGAGCTAAAATGATTTTGACATCACGTTTTAAAACACCAGCAATACAAATACGCTCGCAAAAGGAAATTTTCAAAATATTTAATGCTAACCCTGATTTACAATTACTTTGATTTCAAACGATATTCAATTAAAAATATAAGTGAGGTAATATAGGATGATCCATATTTCGTTTCCTTATAAACGGAAAATCTGCTATAAATGGGTAAAAGTTTTTTTGTTGTTTGTTTTATATTATTTCGTACCAATTTTAAAAAGGTTATATATGTGAACGGACTTCGATTCATGTTTAGTGTTTTATCAGCACATTTCATTTTTTCATATAAAGGAAGGTTTAACACTTTAAACAAAAATAAATGTTTTACAAACTATGGGTTAAAACAAAATACATATATCACACAACTATTCTAAAATATATTTAAAATAAGAAAATTAGTTGATACAAAAGTGAGTATTTAGTAATTGTGATATACATCTAAGCTAGTATACTATACTGAACAAAAAAAATCAGCATCACCTTTTAGGGACATGGCTCAAACATATGAACATTGATATAATTGTTTGAAGATATTAGAAATGATAGATACAGTAAGGGTATAAACAAAAATCTAAGCGAAATATCAGAATTACCTCCCCTATATTAAAAAACAACTTGTTTCATTATACAGACGTATTGCTTTGAACAAATGTAATATTTGGCATTGATAAGTATCGCATAGTCTGTCATTCAAAAACCTTGCATGTGTTGAAAATGACGTAAAACACAATACAAACAAACAAACAAACGTATTGTGCGAACGAATCAAATGTCAGTTTTTTGAGATAAACACTTTATTATGGGTTTTAAGTCAGTTGGGTAAAGAACAAACAACAATTAATACAAAACACACATTTTGGCTAGACGTGTTGTTTTTAAAAATATGACTACTTGGTATGTTTTTTTACACAATTTCCAGGCCGGTAGCCATCCCTTAAATTTAACCGAGGCAAACCCCTTCCTCGCGGAGTTTGAGGACATGTCCCGTGAAAAACTGTTGATTTCTATATGATTTCCTGCATTTGAGTGCATTCCCAGGCCAAATTTTCAGTTTGAAGTTAAGACAAATATATTCAAGTATATTTCAGTGATTTTATTTGAAATTCCATTGCCTACTTCAATGTTTGGTACCTTCCAAACATTCTGCCCCGAGTGGTTCCCGGGGCCCCGTTTGGCAAAGAATAGGGCCACTGCAGATCCCTTTGGAAGGGTAGAATCCCCCCCCCCCCCTCCCCCCCACCCAAATTCATGATCATTTTATCATTTTTTGTTCATGTTCATTAAAGGTCTTCATCATGATCCCTGCACTGTTTCAGGTGCCATCTCGCTCACATCAAAAGTGTGCCTCAGTGTGCCTCAGTGTGCCTCAGTGTGCCTCAGAGTGCCTCAGTGTGCCTCAGAGTGCCTCCTCAGTGTGCCGCAGTGTGCCTCAGTGTGCCTCAGTGTGCCTCAGTGTGCCTCAGTGTGCCTCAGTGTGCCTCAGAGTGCCTCCTCAGTGTACCTCAGTGTGCCTCAGAGAGCCTCAGTGTGCCTCAGAGTGCCTCCTCAGTGTGCCTCAGTGTGCCTCATTGTGCCTCAGTGTGCCTCAGTGTGCCTCATTGTGCTTCATTTTGCCTTAGTGTGCCTCAGTGTGCCTCATTGTGCCTCAGTGTGCCTCAGCGTAGCTCCGGGCCTGATTTCCTGTCTGAGTTGAGTTTTACGGCGTTTCAACCCTTTTTATGACGACATTGATGTGACCTGGTCGGAGACTGAACCCACGACCTCCCGCATGCGATTCGGACGCTCTACCACTAACGCCGTGGTATACGGAGTCATTAGCTACAGAGCGACGATATGGACCACTCGGCCATCTAGTCAACCAAAATAAATAATATCTGAATGAGTACTAAGCGGAAGATTTATGAAATCGTCTTATTTTCACATATGTGCACCTGGTGCACAAAACAATCTCTTGTTTGTGGTTTAAATAAATAGTCAAACATTTCGATAACTGTCGTCACGCAATTTTCAATAAAGTTGTAAGAGTTATCTCGCTTTTAAGACGTTTCACCCGCGTTTGTTTTGAATGGTGTCATTTTAGCAGATATGAAGGTCGGTTTTTGTTTTGTGGTACAGGCAGTCAACCCCATTTTTCCTGGATAACAACAATATTGCATACCTCCCATGTAAAAATCGACACTTGGCGTGGCGCAGTCGGTAGCGCGGCGGATTTGTAACCGGAGGCCACATGTTCAATCCTCCGTGGTGCCACTGAGTTCCGTCGGTGTGTTCTTGGGCAAGACACTTTCCCTTAGCCTCGTCCGTCGGTTGAGGACCTAAACCGGGCGGTCCCGTGTATCGGTCTATCCTCCGAGCACGTTAAAGAACCATAGGAATCTATTCGATAATAAGAGTACGGCAGGTTCCCGGATTCCTATGTATCCTTCCCCTCTCTCAGGGGCGGCTTTAAATAACCTATACTGTGTTGATGAGCCGTTAAACAACATTCAGTTCACTGGACAAGTAGAGCTCCCAGTGGGATTCAAACCAGCAGCGCAATCTCTACCCAGAGTACACTCGTTCCTCATTTGAGTGCAAGGAACGTTTCAGTAAGATCTTGGACATGTTTACGAATGAGCAAACTATATGAGTTAGTGTTACTGATTAATTTACGTGAAATCCGGTGTGTTTTCGTAGTAACTTAAAGGAGTTGATGCACTATTTTCAAACACGATTTATTTAAAAGGGCTCTGAAAAACTTGAAAAAAAGCTGAAAGAATTATCAAAATGTCATGAAAAATAAAGGAGCTGTGTACCTATTGAAAATGTGCAAAGAACATAAATGGAGGCGGCCATCTTTGAACGATTATGCGTCATCGCGCCTTTTACCATATATGGCATATTGACCAAATGTCTTTTAAAGCAAAGAAAATCACTGCAAATTGATAAACATATATATATATATATACAGATGTAAAATGTATAAATTGTATGCTTATTTTTCATTTGCAGTGATTTTCTTTGCTTTAAAATACATTTTGTCAATATGCCATATATGGTAAAAGGCGCGATGACGCATAATAGTGCATCAACCCCTTTAAGAATCTGACGTTACGAATATTCGTTGGACGAGTCACCACACGGTCTTCCATTACAACAGACAGAAGAATAGAAGAGTAAAGAGTACTTAGTTAATATGTTTTAAATGTAATGATAATAGCTATAATTAATGCTCATGTATGTAATAACTACCGTAACAGAAACCTGTGTGTGAGTCACAATGAGCATAAACGATTCGTTTCTTTGTTTGTTTGGTGTTTTTCATTTTCCATCACATTTTAGGCTATGTATGACGGTCGATTTCTTGTAGTGGAGACAGACCACCCCATTTTTCCTGAGTAGAACCAGTACTGTATTCCTCCCACCATCCGTGAGAATCGACACTTTCTCACTTTGAATTACAAGTTGAGCTCCCAGTGGGATTCGAACCCGCAGCAATGAGAGGCGAGAAGGTTTACAACGCAACGTCGTTAACCCGTCTACCACGGTTCAAGCGCAATCATTATTTTGCACTTACTGCCCTTCATCATACTAGTGTATATTATCTCTAGTCAAGTTATCAAATCGTCTAGTATATTTAATGTATAGTTGAACATAATTAAAAACAGTGCTATTATCATTATTTGTAGAACTATCTTTTCCAAATAAAAATACACTAACGCTAAGCGTGTGAAACGAACGGGTAGCATGCAAAAGACGAAGTCGTTCATTTAAATAAAACGGACATTGCATAAAATAATGTTCGGCATCCTCCTTTTCAAGCCAAAACTTCTCACAGGTTTCATTTTCTTTTGTTTATAAACAAATCATAGTTCAGGTTACTATATTTGTTTCTTATCCGTGCATGAAATACAGACAATCTATGACATTCCAGAAAAATAGAAAATAGGTCATTTGGGCGGATTAAAACAAAATGTAATACTTTAATCCGCCCAAAATACCTATTTCTATTTAGGCCAAGCTACCTAACGCCACTGTCAATCATGATTCAATATGCTTACCATTCTAATAAGTTATGAAAAAAACACAAGAGAAATATAATCTCTGGTGAAATCCTATACTATACAAAGACTATTCCAGAGGGAAATCCTATACTATACAAAGACTATTCCAGAGGGAAATCCTATACTATACAAAGACTATTCCAGAGGGAAATCCTATACTATACAAAGACTATTCCAGAGGGAAATCCTATACTATACAAAGACTATTCCAGAGGGAAATCCTATACTATACAAAGACTATTCCAGAGGGAAATCCTATACTATACAAAGACTATTCCAGAGGGAAATCCTATACTATACAAAGACTATTCCAGAGGGAAATCCTATACTATACAAAGACTATTCCAGAGGGAAATCCTATACTATACAAAGACTATTCCAGAGGGAAATCCTATACTATACAAAGACTATTCCAGAGGGAAATCCTATACTATACAAAGACTATTCCAGAGGGAAATCCTATACTATACAAAGACTATTCCAGAGGGAAATCCTATACTATACAAAGACTATTCCAGAGGGAAATCCTATACTATACAAAGACTATTCCAGAGGGAAATCCTATACTATACAAAGACTATTCCAGAGGGAAATCCTATACGATACAAAGACTATTCCAGAGGGAAATCCTATACGATACAAAGACTATTCCAGAGGGAAATCCTATACGATACAAAGAGTATTACAAAAGGACATACGAGTTCAACATCAATTGAAATAGAGAAGAAGAATTTTCCAAATTACACAGATGCGTTCTTTTTGCTCATTCATATCGAGGAAACGTAATACTGCGTGGATTTTCTTAACCTTTTATTTCCTTTTAATCAGAAATAAGACCTTAAAACATAACAATAATATTCATTTACCAGTCAACAAAAAATACTGACACATAGGCTTTATAAGTAAGTAATGAATGAATGAATGGTGTTTTACGGCACGTCGACACAAAAGTAGGTCATATTGTGCGCAAAAACTGATGAAATATGAAGAAATGAAGTTAATGTAAATATATAAAGATAAAACTATTTACAAATAAAGGATGATATGGTAGTAATATAAACTGTATAAATTTAAATCAACAAATGCCCAGACAGACAAGGCAAAGAGAGAATGGTCCAGCATAACAAGCTCAAGCCATATGAATGAGATAAACCTCTGAGCCGGATCAATGCTGCAAGAAAGAAAGTCCGATTAAAGGTGGTGGGACAGTAACACACCATTATATAGGAGGCCAGAGACTGAGAGAGAAAAATAATACACTCTAGTATATTTTAATGTGTGTATGTGTGTAGTTGAAAAAAATTATTGTATTACTTAATGTATATCCTGTTAAATTTGTATTAATACTCCCTATAATAAGTTGGTGTCAGAGTTTTAAGTTTTGTTAGAGTACATGCAGATGAACAGTGGTAGACACAAAGAAAGGAGTACGGAGATTTGGACGGTGATAGATGAATAGAAGAGTACCATAGAGTACGGAGATTTGGACGGTGATAGATGAATAGAAGAGTACCATAGAGTACGGAGATTTGGACGGTGATAGATGAATAGAAGAGTACCATAGAGTACGGAGATTTGGACGGTGATAGATGAATAGAAGAGTACCATAGAGTACGGAGATTTGGACGGTGATAGATGAATAGAAGAGTACCATAGAGTACGGAGAGTGAGACAGTGATAGATGAATAGATGAGTACCATAGAGTACGGAGTATTGGACAGAGGTGAACGAAAAGAAGAATACCATAAAATACGGAGAGTGAGACAGTGATAGACAAATGGAAGAGTACCATAGAGTACGGAGAGCTGGACAGTGGCAGACAAAAAGAAGAAAAGTACTGAACGTTGGACAGTGATAGGCGAACAGAAGAGTAACATAGAGTGAGGGTAGATGGACAGTGATAGACGAATAGAAAAGTACCATAGAGTAAGGGTGGATGGATATCGATAGACGAATATAAGAGTACCCATGGAGTAGGGACAGTTGGACAGTTATAGACGAATAGGAGAGTACCATAGAGTACATGCAGTTGGACAGTGATAGACGAATAGAATAGCACAATAGAGTATGGGCAAGATAGACAAAAGAGTACCACAGAGTATGGATAGTTGGACATCACTTGACACATAGAAAGAGTACCAAACGGTCCGGGCAAGTTGGACAGCATTTGGCAGAGACGAGTAGTACAGTGGAAAAGAGGTCAACATGAAATAAGTGTACGAAGACACATGAACATTACATTTGATTACGCAGGAGGGCGGGGTTCCCGACATAATTACGTAACAAGTCAGTGACATCGCATAAACTAATTTATTAATCCATTACAGTTTGAGCATTAAGTTGAATCCTAAAACATGTCTTCCCTTTTCCAGTATGGATCCAAACCTAGTCAAGATCGCACGACAAAAGGGAAGAGCCTACCAACGCCTGAGATGTCTTGGCCAGGGCAGAGAAATGATAGACAGGAAGGGAAAGGTGGAGGAACACATCCTTAAGTTTCACCTGTCCCTAGACCAGATGCCCTACTACTGCCGGTTGTGCCTGTCCCTAGACCAGATGCCCTACTACTGCCGGTTGTGCCTGTCCCTAGACCAGATGCCCTACTACTGCCGGTTGTGCCTTTTCCGGTGTTGGAACCATACTTATTTTAATGACCATATGCGTAAATACCAATGCCATATAAAGAAAGGAAAGGAACATTCAAGATTCAACACCTTATCTGGTTGTAAATCCGCCTACGCTATTCAGGATTGAGACATGCACTTGTTTACACCGGAGGAGTCCTTGAAAATATATATCTTGACAAGGCTCATAGGCAGGCACTGGCGCAAACAAGGATGTTCTTTCCCTTGCTGTGAATTTTCCACCAACGAACTGATTTAGTTGAGTATATCATAGCGATAAAGTGCCCACAGAGGACAGTGGCGCCACCCAGAGAACAGTCAGTATCACCCTGGTCAACGTCACCAATTCCTGTATAGCAGTCTGTGCTACGCCCCTGGGAGACATCAATGCTCCAGATGGGAAGGTGCCAAACATCAAGTTGGAACACTGGACTGGAACTGGGTACGCCCCTGGGACCGCTGAACCTCACCAAAAGGATCTGGTCACCAGCGCTGGACCTTCAGCCAACAAGGGTACCATTGGACCTTCAATCCGCAAGCACACCGCTGAATCTTAAGCCCATAAGAGCCCCTTCTGCCACGATGATTCACAGTGGAAACGCCGAAGTTGTGGAAGACATCCTTCCATGTGACTCCACCGCCTCAAGCTCCAGCTCAAGCTCAGTGGACAGCCTGTCTCCAGCGCTGCTGGAAACAATGGAGCAAAGACTAACCTCCATCATGAAGAAAAACAGCCGGACGGTACGGTGCCTGGAGAAAACGATTTTAGATCAGGGAAAGGACATAAAGAAATGAAAAGAACAATTGATGGAATTATGGAAGAAAGACAATGGGAAGAAAGGAGGACGTAGAGAGGCTGACATGAGACAGGGCGAGGAGAAGCGGATGGAAGAGCGTGAGAGAAGGAAAGATGAGAGAAGACGTGGGGAGGACAAACGAACGGCAGGACAAGGGCCGACGTCAGGACAAGGAGAACAGAGTGCGATCTGTGCTGGGGAGGGTAGACACAACGATGAAGTAAAGGACTACGGGCGTAGGTAATTTTGTAATATTTACAAGAGTAACATTATAAAACTTAAGTGTTCATGAAGTGTAATTTAAATTTAAAGTACTGCGAGTATATAAAGACTCTTCAGGATAATGATGTATGTGATATACTGTATGGTGTGCGATGTTTTAATTCAATGTGTATGTTGGAACTTAAACACGTAAATGTTGCACCCTGCAACTGTGTACTATTTTTTTAAGTTTGTGCTTACATTCAAGTCAGTGCATTTTGTTATTGTTAAATGTGAGCAGTAGCATTGCCGATTTTGGGATTATATTGCAGTCTACTTTAACAGACACCTGTATGATTCATGCACTTAGTGTTTAAACTTTAGTTAACTGCTTAATTACCTTAAATCATCTCTTGTTAAAATGTTTATTCCATGGAATTTTTTGTGCAGACAGCATGCTTCTTTTACTGCAATCGGCCATTGTTATGTACATGTTCTATTTTTAGTAACAGGTCGATCGAGGTCATTTGTATATGTAAATGTCAGACTACGATTCCTAACTTTGAAGATTTGTGTTTTATTAATTACTGATCAGATTTTGATTAGATAAGGTGGGTCATAAAGGTTAATCTTTGGTCTTTAAATTAGCATTTAATTGTCAGTTTTAATTGACTACTGCTGTGTTTCTTTCATGTATGGGGTGGCTAGATCTTACGATATACCTAACAACTGGGAACATTAATTCAAATTTAAAAAACAATATGATTTTGTTTAACTGATTCGACAGTTGTTACAAACAATACAATTTTATTAACACAATATTAACAAATGTCAAAACTCAGATCCTAATTTGATATTTTTTAAACAATATCTGTATAAACACATACAATCGAGAAAGAAATAGCGCTTAAACAGAATAAATCAGAACAAAATGTTAAAAAATGTTAAAAAATGAAGAGTCTTTCTCGAACAGAATATTTAAAATGATACGAATTGGAAAAGCTACAGATCTCTATATCTCTCTTACTTCTCCTTTTAGTATCAACCTGCTGATACTCATATTTAGTGAATTATTTCATACAACGAAAATCACAGGGATATGATTACCGAATCGGAGAAACTTGTACGTCAACTTAAATGCACTGCTGTATTTTTTCTGCCAATATACATAAAATGACAATCCTATTAACGTGCATTTTAAAAACAAAATTATATATCTTTATAGATTATAACACACATACATGTTTGCAATTTCCCTGTACAATTATATTAGTTATGTTTTTTATTTTATCACATAACATGCGGTGTGGGAAATATTTTCGATATTCCACTAGTGGTATAACATAACGTTAATGACGTCATGGACGTCACGTTAATGTACGTTTTCTGACGGAATGTGACGTTATAAGTTATGTGATAACTAGAATCTAACATTCGTTCTCATTCATTATTGAATTTATTAAACTCGCTAGCAAAAATGATATCATTTTGACAACTCGTTTAATAAATTTAATAATGAATGAGTACTCATGTAAGATCCTCTATATATACTTCCCAGTGAAATAGTGGATTGTATGGTTTGAATAAACCTTATATTCTCATTGTTTATATTTTTAAGTGAGAATATAAGCTTATATTCTCACTGCTGGAAAAAATGGAACTACTTTTTTCTACATTCGCTTATAACAGTCATAATTCCTGTCAAAGTTTAGAAATATATTCTATGTGCACTAAATATATGTAAATCGCTTCACGCGCTGACGTTACTATATTTATCCGCGAATACGTTAAAGGGGAACTGTCGGAACGATACTTATTTTCTGTCTGAAACAGTTTGGTAGTGTTGCATGATAAAAGGTACATAATAAATAGAATATTTGTTGGTTTGTCGTAAATTTAAGTCGAAGTGAGAAAATAAATCCTATATTCACTCCAAACCAACAAATATCCTCTATGTATTATGCAACACATTGATGAAATAAAATATTAAATTTAAAAAAAGTAATTTTGGATCAAAACTGATAGAAAGTACAAAAACAAAATAAGATGAGAATTTAGCAATTATTTTATTGGGGCCTAATGGCAAAACAATCTAAATAATACCGTTGACACATCTCTGGTCCGTCTGATATTTCGCCTGCTTTTTTGCAACTGTATCCAGATTTTTTGGCGTCACCTGCCATCTTGTGTTTCGTTTGCCAAGCGTGAAGCATGGTATCCGGCCGTTACCAAGACTACCAGCTACTTCTGTCATGTGTAAAATGGAAACCAGCCTCCTTATAAGTGTGCCGATGTACCAAAAGTATTACAAGCGTTAGTATACACGGGTACTAAACATTGACTCTAGCACATTTTGGAGATATATGAAAACGAGAGTCAATGACACTTCCGAGGTAGTGACAAGGATTAAAATTACAAAATAAAGGTGAGTTCATTTCGTTATTTTTCATAATATCATTAATCCAACGATTTATTTCAAAAATCGGGGAATGCTATTCCAACTATATGTGGTCAAAGTATGTATAAGTTACAAAAATATTACAAATTATTGTTTAATTTCACGCCTAGGTCTTTTATAAGATTGGAAGGTGTGTTTGTTTTCTTCGACAGATCGCAATTTTTCGGTGCATATTCTTATTTATTTATGAAAGTCAGCTGTTGTTTTAGTGGAGATGAAACGCCTTTCATGTAATCATTACTCGGTACTAAACTGGTTTATCAGAAAACAACGGATTTATCGCTAATTTTCGGCAAATGGTAGAGTCAATGTGCCGGAGCTAGGGACGATGACGCGGAGGTTGCGTCGATGCTAGGAGCATTTTTCTTTCAATTACAAGTCCCAATACCTTATTAATTGTCAAAGTACCATGCGACTGATCTCGTCGCCTGGATAAAATTAGTATACGTTTTATATCAGCCTGCTTTACCTGATTTCCGCAACACAATGTCGTTTACGGTTAGGGAAAGGATTGAGCAATAGTATTCTACTTATTTTGAATAGAATACTAACAGAATCTTTAAACATATTACAATTAATCATTTACCTACAAAGAAAAGTATCGATATTTAAGAACAATATTGTTTACCGCTACGAATAACGATGAGTTTAATTGGTCATAACATATCTTATCCGACACCAAAAAATGCTGGCCCCATTTGCGCTTGCTCGTCTAACGTCGCGACTTGTGATATTCAAATTATCGATCATCACTACCGTTCGTTTGCCAATTTTGTCAATTTAGTGAAAAAACAATATTGCCCGGCCACTGACCAAAATGTGAGTTTCCTATTATTCCATCATGTATAAAAACTGAACTTGTCGCGCTGTGTACGTAAATCGTATCTTTCTTTGTTCCTTTCAGTTGAATTGATTAAATAATAATCACATATATTTTAACGTGGATTTAATATCAAGCTAACCGCACATTTTTCTCTGTTTCTTAATATTAATTTAAACAATACTTCACCGGACCGACATTCTTACCGGGGTTGGGGTTGACGTGGAGTTGGGGGAGGTTTGAGGGCAATTTGGCGTAGGATAAGACATGATAAAATTATGGTAAATTATATTTACCGGAGCCAACAGTCAGGGAATGTGAATCCATGCATCATGGATTCTTAACGAATGTGTGATACTTCAAAGTTATTAGTATTTATATTTAAAAACAAATCAAACACGTTTACTGCTTTATTCCGCCAATTTCCCCGTAGGGCGAGGCTATCCGCGCGATGGTCGTTAAAATAGGGACTGTACGAGTATTTAAGGTATAAACATTAGGTGAAACGAACGTTTGTATTCTAAAAAAGCATAAATAATGTTCGAAATTAGTTGTTGCACTCAACGATGTCAAAAGGAATGTTGCAATAACCCTTTAATAGTTTACTGGATGATTTTTCTAGATTCGTTTTAACACGCGGAAATAGAAAATGATTTAAAAACACACAATGTAACGGACATTACACGAACCAAACATTGTTCACAGCATGGACATGTATGTCTGTGATACCTGTTAGGTTTTAAACTTGGTCAGTTGTTTAAAACTATATATATATATATATATATAGTTTTAAACTTGGTCAATTGTCGTATATATAGTTTTAAACTTGGTTTGAAATTTTAATATTAAGTTTCGACTTTTCGTGGTAGGATACAATTTCAGCAGGATGATTTATCCGGAGCTATGTAAACGGTCTAAAAGTTAGGTAGGTATAAAAAATGGACTAACACGCGCGGACTGCGGACTAAATTTCGACTTTTCGTGTGAACATCAGGTCGAAAAGTTCATGACACTAACAGGATTCCGTAAATTAAACGAAGATTACTGTCCCTTGATTTAAAAGTAATCATAGTTGGAGTTGCAGTAGGCACGTGCAACTATTATTTAGGAATGTGTAGCCAGTTAGTCAAATGATAACGCCGCCAGTAGACGTACATTTTAATTTACTAATAGTAGGTTAAAGGAATGTTTATCAGAACATCAGTAAATTTGTTATAGATTGTACATTTTCCATGATGAGGTTAAGAGTCTAGACACATTCTGGCCCCATGTCGTTCCCGGGAAAGAATAGGACCTCTGCTTATCCAGGCATTCGGGTAAAATCCCCCTGACCTTATTTTCATTTTGCCATTTTTAGTCATGTTCAGTAAACGTCTTCATTTTCATCTCTGTATTGTTTCAGGTGCTACTTGAGTGGGGGCAGAAAACAATGAGCATGGCTCCAGCAAATAATAGAGTGTTTATAATAGGATTTGCATCAACTCTGCAGTTCTGCAGGTAAGAAGGTTGTAGACCCATTCTGCATATTTTTAACTAGACGTAAATGGAGAGTGGGCTTGGAATGTTCATTCCTGTTGGCACCATATAACCTTTTTGTGCTGGTGCGCCTTAAAATCTCAATTCAGTTCAATTCAATTCAACGATCCCAAACCAGCAGTGAGTAGATTTGGATAACGAAAGGTTTAACTATAAATGATATATGATTGATTTATGTTAGCTTTTAATAATAATAATAATAATAAAGTTAATAAATTTGTAAGTTGTACGTATTCTGTGCTCTGAGTAGAGGATCTGGAGGCATTTGGGGGTCATTGTATGACCCAGACCAATTTATTCCAAATAATTTTCAATTTTAACACACTGGTCAGCTCATAATTGTTCTTTTAAAGAGACACACGGAAATCTTGTTTTTTTTAAAAACTTGCGCTTGTTCAGTCATTAATATTAATTATAAAAATAGTGTAAAGCGGATATTTCGACAATAAAACGCGTTTAAAAAAAAATTACTGAAAAAAAATGCGATAACCTGTTTAAAATTACCTATACTTTAATTTTACAATATGCAAACGTTTGAAGCCGAAATGAAGGTTTTATTTCATACCCCAGGCAACCCGTTTTCGCTGATTGGATGTGGTATGAAACTTAATACTCGGACCACGTACTGTATAATTAAACCTATGGTAGAATAATACGAAAAAAAGAAACTCAAATGCTTATTTAATTATATGCAAGCAGTTTTCAAGTCAAGATGATTCTGGATAAATAAATCGAGACACTAATTTCAATGCTTGATAAACAACTCAAGATTGCCGTGTGCCCCTTTACTAGTATGGCGTCTCCGTGGCCGAATGGTTAATGACGTTGATGCGCCATAAAACCCAATTCAGTTCAATTCATCGTCCGTATTCTGTTATATAAAGCATGCTAATTGTTTGTTTGTACATGTATGTAAATGAAAGTTAAATTATTATATGGAAATAAAGAAAAACAAGCTTATAACATAGTTTTCCTTTTACAATTATTTCTTACAACAATCAAACCGTACTTTGTCTTTCAATATAAAGCTTTAAATATGTAGTTTATTGTTGTATCTGTCCGTATATTGGTCATAAACAGACAGACAGGCTTATGTAACTTGTTTGTCGTCGATAAGCAAAGTTTTGCATAATCAATGCATGCATTATAGAGTTATTGCCCTTGGTTATGACAATTAATTTGCGCAATAACTTTAATTTGGATTTTCACCAAAGTTGGGTTGAAGGTTGGTGAAAGTAAGATATTGCAGTAGTTCAACTCTCAGGGGGAAATGCATGCTTTATATATTGAAGAACCCTGACCCACAGAGTCTAAATGCATTCTTTACCGATATACGGTGAAACTTTCCTATTTAACTACATTTAATTAAAGTAACATTTGAATAATTTGCTTATCGCAGACTTCACGTTCATAAGATCACATCCCCGCTGAGCTATAAGCTGGAGTGAAGACTACAAAAGCGCGGTAAGCCATTGTTTCCGTGTTTGTAAACTTGATGTTCACTGGTTTACGTATTTAACAAGTAACACGTTACTTACACGCGTAACATATATATTTCTGACGCGTTACTCCTAGAATGCGAAAACTGTTTAACAAGAGACGCATTACTGTTTGATTAAACGTGTAAATATTAATGTTACGAAATCTGGAAAATGGGTTTGAGATGTGTTACAATGAAGACGGTTGTAGAATCTGGAAGATGGGTTTGAGATGTATTACAATGAAGACTATTGTAGAATCTGGAAGATGCGTTTGAAATGTATTACAATGAAGCCGGTTGTAGAATCTGAAAGATGGGTTTGAGATGTGTTACAAAGAAGACTGTTGTAGAATCTGAAAGATGGGCTTGAGATGTGTTACAAAGAAGATGGTTGTAGAATACCGAAGACGAATATGTCTATAGGCAAAAACCTGGTTATTGGAGGTGACCAGTTGCTCTATTTCCATATAAACTGATGTATAATCTGGAAGACAGGCTAAAGATGTATTACAATGAACACGGTTGTAAAATCTGGATGACAGGCTGGTGAAGACGTGTCAGAATCTGGAAGATATGCAAACATGTATTGAAGACAGTTGTATAATCTGGAAGCATGAAGAAAAAGATATAGTGTTTTAGTACATGGACATGTAAATAGTTAAATCAAAGCCAGAAACTAGTTACTTGCACTATATTTTACCGTTTCACTTCTCCTAATATAAAATGCAATTGTATAGGAATAGATTGAAGTCATCAATCTGTAACTATGTATGAATTGTAAAAACTGTAGAACCCCAAGAGGAAAGTTATTAATTACCTTTAAGCTGTGATCAAACGGCCCAATTCATTCCACGATAAATGGACGCGATGTTTGCATGCATATATACGTACAATACATAAACAGATGAACATGTAGGTTATAACACAATGAAAAATAAGGCATAATTATGTTGTTAACAGAATGTTCAGAAATGAAAAAAGAAAACGTTTCCTACCTGTTTTTGTGACAACTCAAACGTCTGTGGCTGCATCTAGAACAGAACACACTTTGCAATGTAACAGTTGAATTATAATTTGTGTTTTAGGTCACCGCAACACAAGATGGTTGATAGGGCGCAATGACGGATATGAACTTTCTGGATCCAAGACATAAACTATGAGATATGGATTCAGAAACTCATAACAACCGCTGGAGAAATATGTCTTACAGAAACTCCGACTTGTAAAACACATTAATCGCCTCTTACGATATGCAAGAGTCAAGCAGTGGTATTAATTCCTGATCTTACTGACCACCCCGAACCACTCGTGACTCTTGCGTTTTAAGGTCAATGTTGGTAACAATGACCTAATTGTATAGAAATAGATTGATGTCATCAATCTGTAACTATGTATGAACTGTACAAATTGTAGAATTCCAAGAGGAATGTTACTAATTACCTTTAAGCAGCGATCGAAACGACCGAATTTATTCCACGAGAAAAATAGACGCGATGTTTGCATGCATATATACGTCAGTTACATTAACAGAATGAATGAATGAATGGTGTTTTACGGCACGTCGACACACAAATAGGTCATATTGTGCGCAAAAAAAATATGAAAAATTAAGTATTAATTAAAAATTAATGTAAATATATAAAGATAAAACTATTAAAAATAAAATTAAAATAAGGGATGATAAGGTGTAATATAAACTATGTATGTAAATCAATAAATGCCCGGCAACGGGCACACAAACAAGTAAATATATATAAGAACACATTACAATGATTTATATAGTCTGATCACTTTCAGGAAATCTAAAACAAGACTAAAATCTACAGTATCAAATAACTCTTTCATAGTATTGACATTGTAGTACCTTTGACGCATAGGATCAAAGTCTACACATTCCAATAAGATGTGTTTGACCGTTAACGGTGCAAAGCAGGGTATACATTCCGGTAATTGCTCACCTTGTAATAAATATGAATGAGTATAACGTGTATGCCCTATCCTGCACCGGGCTAGGACAACTTCCTCTCGACGAATGGGTCTACTAGAAGAACGCCATTCTCCGAGTAACGGTTTAATTGGATGGAGTTTATTGTTAACTGACAAATCCCAAGCGGCTTGCCAAGAGTTACGAATATATGTGTTAATACAACTTTTAAAATCAGTATAAGGTAATTTGGTATTAGTTATATGTAAATCTAATGCTGCCTTAGCAGCACTATCAGCTCTATCATTACCACGTATTCCTACATGGCTTGGAAGCCAGCAGAAAATAATAACATTATCAATTATAAGAGAATTGTACTTTTCTAAAAGTTGAAGCACAACTGGGTTATCATGTTTCATATTACCCAGTGCTTGAAGAGATGAAAGGTTATCAGAAAAGATTACAAAATGGTCATCATCAGATTCCTGAATATAATTTAAGGCAAGTTCAATTGCCTTAAGTTCAGCTGAAAAGATAGAGGCCTTGTCAGGCAGGCGGCTCTTTATGCTGTGTTTGTGAACAACAGCTGCAGCTACCTTATCTCCATCTTTAGAGCCATCTGTGTAGATATGTTGAAAGTCACAGTATTTCGATTTAATTTCATTAAATTTGCTTTGAAAGACAGTATGGTCTGTACTGGATTTGTTATTATTACAAAGATCAAAAATAATTGTTGGAGTTTCCAAAGTCCACGGTGGAATTTGTGGTACTTTGTACTTGGCAACCAAATTTAGGTCGATTTCAGTGTCTCTTAATTTTGGTTTAATACGA
Source organism: Cyrtodaria siliqua (assembly GCA_037043455.1). Taxonomy (NCBI): domain Eukaryota; kingdom Metazoa; phylum Mollusca; class Bivalvia; order Adapedonta; family Hiatellidae; genus Cyrtodaria; species Cyrtodaria siliqua. Next base: position 54,810 of record JAWPHD010014406.1, read on the forward strand.
AGACCAAATGGTCGAATGGCCTTCGGTTTTCGATCAAAAAGAGGTTCACAACTAGGATTAAAAACATTATCGAAAGTTGGGTTTGAAGGGTTAGACTTTAATTTAATGGCGTATTGAAGAGCTAATTTGTCTCGTCTGTGAGACAGTGATGGTTCATTGGCTTCAACATATAGACTTTCGGCTGGTGATGTACGAAAGGCACCTAAGGCGAGTCGTAATCCTTGATTATGTATAGGGTCGAGCATCTGCAAGTACGACTTGCGAGTCGATCCATATACTATTGAGCTGTAGTCCAGCTTGGATCTGATAAGAGATCTGTAAAGTCGCAAGAGGACTTTTCGATCTGCTCCCCAATTAGTGTTTGCAACAACTTTAAGTAAGTTAAGAGCTTTAAGGCATTTGGCCTTCAAGTATTTAAGGTGTGGTATAAACGTTAATTTACGGTCGAAAATAAGACCAAGGAATTTTGTCTCATCCACTACTGGTATTTGTGACCCATCCAGTGTTAGATGAGGGTCTTCATGATGTTTACGAAGTTGACAAAAGTGCATACAATTAGTTTTAGATTTAGAAAATTTAAAACCATTTTCATCAGACCAGGTCTGAAGTTTATTGAGACATTGTTGTAATTGTCTCTCGATAGTATTCATGTTTTTTCACGATAACATATAACAAAGTCGTCAACATATAGCGAACAATCCACACCTGGATTGATGCATTTTACTATACTGTTAATCTTTATATTAAAAAGTGTGACAGATAGTATGCTGTCCTGTGGAACACCCATCTCCTGTTCATGAATATCAGAGAGGGTTGAACCCATTCGGACACGAAACTGTCTATCATCTAAGAATTTCTCTATAAAAATGGGTAATCGGCCTCTAAGACCAATGTCATGTAGATCATTCACAATACCGTACTTCCATGCAGTATCATAAGCTTTCTCCAAGTCAAAAAATACAGCGACTAAATGTTCTTTTTTTATGAAAGCTTCCCTAATAAACGATTCAAATCGTATGAGATTGTCTGTTGTGCCTCGTTGGCGCCGGAATCCACTTTGATACTTTGTTATCAGTTTGTTGGACTCCAGGTACCAAACGAGTCTCTCATTAATCATTCGTTCCATGGTTTTACATATACAACTCGTTAAAGCGATTGGGCGATAATTTATTGGGTCCGTATGATCCTTTCCAGGTTTGGAGACTGGAATAACGATTGCTTCCCGCCAAGAATCGGGGAAGATTCCCGTCACCCAAACCTTATTAAATATATCAAGAAGGGTAGAGAGACAGGATTCAGGTAAATGTTTTAATAATTGATAATGGATATCATCAGGACCAGCTGATGTATCATGAGCCTTTTTAAGGGACTCTCGAAGTTCTTTGAGAGTGAATAGTTTATTGTATTTTTCCAAGTTTTTCGACTTGAAGTTCAGCTTCTTCTGTTCTTTTTGTTTCTTATTTTTCAGAAAATTTGGTTGACAATTTTCAGAAGAAGAATTTTTTGAAAAAGTTTCTGCCAAAGTGTTTGCAATATCTTTGACAGATGTTATATCTCCATTATCTGTTTTAAGATGATTTACAGTACTAGAATTACCTTTACCACTTATTTTCCGGACCATGTCCCATGTCTTCTTAAGAGATGAGCGAGAATTCAGCCTAGAGACGTAAGTTCTCCAGGATTTCCTCTTGCTATCCTTAATAGTACGACGGGCTTTCGCACGAAAAACTCTAAAGTTATCTCAATTTGTTCGAGTTGGCCGCAAGTTAAAATTATTTAATGCAGCTTTACGATCGTTGACTGCCTTTTTGCAGTCATCGTCGTACCATGGTTTATGTGGGCGTTTAGGATCTGCCGAGGTTTTTGGAATGGTTTGATCAGCTATATCGTGAAGAGTTTTGGTAAAAAGAGCAGTTGCGTCTTCGACATCCTCGAAAACGGAAGGCTTTAATTGTTCCTCGCAAAGAGATTGAAACGGCGAAGTTTCCATCGTTGCGTTTTTTCGAGAAGTGGAGGGCCGATATTTTCAGGAAATATGGGGAAGTGGTCACTTCCACAGAGGTCGTCTCGAACACTCCACGAAAAATCCATCAAAAGCGTTGGATCGCATATTGTTAAATCAATGAAAGAATGAGAGCCTGTAGCAGGATGTAAGTAAGTATGTGACTTATTATTAAAAAGACACAAATTGTTTTTGGCTAAGAAATCCTCAATTTTCTTGCCTTTATCGTTTATATCTTTACAACCCCAGATGTAGTTGTGTGCATTAAAATCGCCCAAGAGTATTAAAGGTGATGGTAATTGTGCAACTAGGTGATTTAGATCTTTAGGGTCTAGTGAAGAACTAGGTGGTAAATATAAGGAACATATTGTTATGACTCTGTGCATAGTAACACTGACCGCAATAGCTTGCAAATTTGTTTTCAACGCAACAGGTCTGTGAGGAATGTTTCGATTAACGATTATCGCAACTCCACCAGTGGCCTTGTCCTCGGTATCACAAATATGATTGTATAGTGAGTATTGTTTAAAAGATACCTTATCACTTGTCTTCAAGAATGTTTATTGAAGACAAAAGGCAATAGGGTTGTGTTCATTTAAAATTAAGCTGATTTCATCATAATTTGGTTTCAAACCTCGACAATTCCATTGAATGATCTTATTAGTTTTACCCATTATTTAGCGCTAAGGCGATTTTTAATTTTGTTTTTATTTTTGGCCTTAGATTTAGGAGAGGTCTTAGGAGACTCAAGCAGCGACATCTCCACTGATGGATCCTCCTCCCCGGAAGAAGTCAGCTGAAGTGGCACCTCAACTAACCTTTCATGAGAGGATGGAAGTGGCAGTGCAGCTGCCGGCTCTGAAATGTCCATAAGCTGTTCGAATTTGCTACCTGATTTTTTTTGTAATGACTCAAACGTCTGTGGCTGCATCTAGAACATAAATCATAGTTTGAGATGTCACAGCTGAATTATAAATTGGGCTTTACGTCACCGCATTACAAGATAGTTGATATGGCGCCATGACGGAAATGAACTTTCTGGAACCAGAACTACTTTTCCTCTGGTGGATTTGATCACATCTATAAGAGATATTTTTTAGCAATATTTTCATAGTAAATAGTATAGTCTAATAGTCTACCTAATGTGTCGTCTGCATCAGCTTGCTGGTTGCAAATTCAAATTCAGCCAGAACAACGTTTCCTCTAGTGGATTTGACCGCATCTGTAATTAAATAGGTTTTAGCAACGTTTTAATAGTAAATAGTATAGTCTAGTAGTCTACCTGTTGTGTCGCTGCAGCAGGTTGGTTGTTGCAACTTCATATTCAGCCGGAACAACTTTTCCTCTGGTGGATTAGATCGCATCTGTAAGCAGAAAAGACATTTCATGTTTTAGCAACGTTTCTTCGTAAATAGTATCGTTTAGAAGTCTACCTGTTGTGTCGTCTGCAGCAGGTTGGTGGTTGCAACTTCAAATTCAGCCAGACGACGTTTCCACTGGTGGATTTGATTGCAACTTCAATCAGAAGAGATAATACCCGTTTTTGCAACATTTGCTTAGTAAATAGTATAGTTAAGAAGTCTACCTGATGTGTCGTCTTCAGAAGATTGGTGGTAGCAACTTCAAATTCAGCAAGAGCAATGTTTCTTCTGGTGGATTTGATCGCAACTTCAGTCAGAAAGACGAGATATAACATGTTTTAGCAACATTTGCATAGTAAATAGTATAGTCTGCCTGAAGTGTCTTTTGCTGCAGCAACATGGAAGCTGCAAATCATAGTCAGCCAGAACAACTCTTTCCCTGGTGAATTTGACCGCATCTGTAAACAGAAAAGAAGAGATAAAACATGTTTAAGCAACATTTTCATTGTAAATAAGTACAGTCTAGTTATCCACCTGATGTGTCGTCTTCAGCAGATTGGTGGTTGCAACTTCATAGTCAGCATGAACAACTTATCCTACTTTGGATTTGATCGCATCTGTAGTCAGAAAGTCAGAAAAGTAGAGATATTACATGTTTTAACAACATTTTCATAGTAAATAGTATAGTCTAATAGTCTACCTGATGTGTCGTCTGCAGCAGCTTGGTGGATGCAACTTCATAGTTAGCCAAAACAACGTTTCCACTGGTCAATTTTTTCATTGTAAATATTATAGTCTAGTAGTCTACCTGATGTGTCGTCGGCAGCAGCTTGGTGGTTGCAACGTCATAGTCAGCCAAATCATAATTTCCTCTGGTGTATTTGATCGCATATGTAAACAGAACAGAAGAGATAAAACATGCATAAGCAACCTTTTCATAGTACATAGTATAGTCTTAAAAGTCCACCTGATGTGTCGTCTGCTGCAGCTTGGTGGTTCCAACTTTATAGTCAACCAGAACAACATTTTCTCCTTTAGATTTAATCGCATCCGCAATCAAAAAAGTAGAGATATTACATGTTTTAGCAACATTTCATAGTAAATAGTATAGTCCAATAGTCTACCTGAGGTTTCCTCTGCAGCAGCTTGGTGGTTACAACATCAAATTCAGCCATTCTCGTTCCCCGCGAGGGAAAACTGGCCTGTTACCGCTACTATCTATACTACTTCTCCTTCTTTATTTATATGTAGTTACAATAGTTCTGCGCTGACCCCTCGTAATGGTGAAGATTTCTCTTCATAGCCTCTATCCTAAACATAAATTGGTTGGTTATTGTTGTTAGTATCTACTTTTTAAACCAATCAGATGGCTCAGAATTTCAAATACTTGCGCCATTTATTCATGAAGATTTTACTGCCAGCGCTTTTTGTGGTTTAGAATGTGACCTATGTAGAGACTATCGATCAAACCTATCGTAAACACTAAGCCGGATAGAGTCTATGAAGAGAAATCTTCACCATTAAGAAACCGCGGTGGGTCGCTACGCTACCTCCCTTTCGGTTTCTTAATGGTGAAGATTTCTCTTCATAGCCTCTATCCTATACTTACTAGGTTTTATTACCTAAATAACCGTTTTCTTGGATTCGTTTTTATCGTTGTTAGATTCTATTACCCATAAAGAGTTGTAGGTGTTTGCAAATGACAACAATCTACATTGTATTACAATTTCGGTTCTATACGTATAACTGTATTATAAAACTATAATGTTTGTAAAATAAGGTTATTAGCTCGGTCGGGAGCGTAAATAACTTTGAATTAGAAAGATGGTTAGTACGGGTTCGAGGCGGGGAAGACGTTGCATTTTAGGTAATAATCTTTGGAATTTTAGCGTGTTTTATACTTAATTATGTTGTATAATACTGATAAAAAGTGTCTAAAATAACTTCAATAAATCAATAATGCTCAAATCATGTTTTTTGAATATAATATCATACTAATGCAAACCCAATGCCCGATGTCCTGGAAGTTAGTCGCCTTTTTACTGCATATATATCCACTGGTGGATTGATATCAAATGAAGTATTAAGCCTTACTGATTACAATCTGATCTAACATGTGTTTTAAAATACATTAATTTAAAGAAAACGTTTCTAAAACGAGTTATGGTGAAACCAAAACACACCTGGAAATCAGTTTTATGAAGAGTTATTATGTTTCTAAATTTAATATTTGTTGTTTGCGTTTAACAAGTTTAATAAATCTTCATCTAAATTTAACTATGTTTTATTATATGCGTTATGAATTGCCTACATTAAGCTTTAAGATGGATATCAGTGTACTGAACTATTTCATTTTTTAATTCACACACAAATATGTGTATGATTTTGAATACGTATTGTAAGAAAAATCAAACACTTTTAAAAAAAAACGTATTAAACATTTTTATTTTAAAGCAAACGAGATACACAAAGATATAGTATTAATTACAATTCGGTTCAAGGCTTCACTTAAAATATATCTGTGCATCATACACATAGTATAATCCATATACCGTTTATATACCAACACGTGTGACATTTGTTGATGTGTTTTAATTTGCCTTATACTCACTTATCTTCTGTTAATTCCAAATAAAAAGCACTTTTAATTATTATCTCATCTGTAATCTATATCTTCATTACATGGTTGTCAAAAAAACAACCATTGCTATTTGTCTTTTTGTTAAATGAAGTTCCACGTATATCCATGTCTTGTGCATATGTTATCCATTCCTTTCGTTAACATCTACTTAACACTGTGTTGTCGAATGTGGTGACCAAGTGGATAAACACGTTCAACTCTGAATCCGGATATCACGGGTCTGAGACTCGCTGGTGCAACGCGATACTTATGTGTCCTTAGGCAAGACTCTAGCCTCGTTCGTCGGACGGGAGTGTTAACCGGGCTGTCCGTGTATCGGAGTCTATCCTTCGAGCACTTTAAAGAACCATAGGAATATATTCGATAGTAAGCGTAATACACATTTCCTAAACTGTTCCAATGCGATACGAAGGTGTCAACCCTTTTTTATGTATAGTGTCACATACTTTTCTTCTATATATCCTTGTAATTGTTGTTTGTTTCAAATTTGTGAATTTCCTGTTCGACTTTTATACCTTCTTTTGAGGTTAAGTTCACTTTTTATACTTATGATGTGTGAACTATTTTCTTGTCATATGTTTTCACCAGTGGCAACTTTTTACAGTATACAGGAATACATAATATTATTACATCTTCCATTGTGATTTTAATCTTTTGCATTGCTAAAGTGTTATGTTTTGTTCTTAAGTTACATTTCCACTTCACTATGCATGACAATGTTAAGTTCTCCTTGATATTTTCCTACTACGATAGCATCATTGGACTGGG
>JAWPHD010014407.1:0-61567 GCA_037043455.1 Cyrtodaria siliqua
TTACTTGATATTTGACAATCTGGATGATAACAAATAGCTTGTAGGTTTTAAAGTATAAAACTTAATTTTTATAAATTCTAGTTAGACTGTCCCCGAAAAATAAGTGTTTCTGCTGAATCAGGGGTTCTGTTGCTGTTTTAAACCTCTCAACTGTTCCTGTTAGATCGGCAAAAAGTTCTACAATTTAAAAAATATATATTGTTAGCGGAACACTTCATTTCACAGGAAATTGTATCTTAATATTTGCCTTCTGTTATTATAATTGTCTGTCAAGGAAATTAATGGAAAATTTTGATGTTCTTTTTCAGAGGTCAAGCAGACGTTCAAAACAATCTCAATTACACACACTCCATATACTGTCATGTGCAGAAATGAATTTCCTATCCAACCATACCTTTCTGAGATACCTTGTAAATTCGCTGAGATATCCGATTTCAATTTGCTTGGTCCTCGAGGTAAACAAATGAATTTTACCGAAATCAGGTCTCTGTTAATTTCGGCCCAGTATTCCAGCTTCAAATCGCAATCAATTCACTAATTTAAAGCACCAATTCGTAATTAAATCTATATTTGATTAGTTTTCGCATAACGAGTATTTTGCTACTTGTTATCGGCACTAGCAGACTTTACAGCTGAAACCGCCATTTTGAACTGATTTATGGGACCGAATTAAGCCTATAATAACAGAAGGCAAATATTAAAAGATACAATTCCTGTGCTTCATTTGGGCTAAGTATAGAGGCAATATAATAGCATAATAAGTTATGGTGACGAATCTCAAAAAATGAATGTACATGTTGTTTAAGGTCTTTTTTCTAAATATTTAACCCTGTTGTATGATTATGCGATGCAGGTTTAATATTTGGTAAAAAGCGCATCTGTGATACTCGAATTCCACCTCTCGTTAGTTAAATCACAGTTTTTAATTATGTTCTTATATCAAAAAGCGATCTTTTTGTTTACGACGTTGAACACATGTTGAAACATATTTATTTTAATACAGTACAGAGTTTAAGGATTGGATGGATAGAATACATCTTGTAGAGTTCCTCTCCTTTAACCATTATGTTGAAAATAAACTTGTCTCGATACGATGACAAAAGTGAGTGGATACAAATATTATAGCAGACCTTAATATTAGACACATGCATGGAACAGTTGTCATCTTGTACATACGGAATGAACTGTTCAGCAGCACAATACATAAACATATAATACTTGTGATTTTTGACAGTTTAGAGTATTTTAGTAGTTGAAGTTGAGTAATGATATTCACAATTTTGTGGGGAAAAAAAATTAAAGCGGGAGTAAAATACTTGAAGCTTAGGCCTTACAATTTTTTTTGTGTGTTTCCGGTTTTCCGACCGAAACTACTTTTTCACCACCGACCCTAAATATTTTTAGCAAAAAAAAAAAAAGGAAATATTACAATCAAACAACAAATATTTTTATTCAAATGATAATTTTATTAGCCAGAGTTGTTAAGCATCTACTCTGGATCCAAACTGTTTGCAAAGGTTATCAAGAAGTTGCCTTAGTACAAAAATGGCATAATATATGCGAACAATATATCTAAAAAAAACAACGATTTCCTACCTACCTACCTACCCTAACTTTTTGACAGGGTGAAACCAGAAACACACATATATTTTTTTTAGGCCTTATCTACAGCTCTGAAATTATAAATGCCCAAACTTAAAGATCATGTGATTATGTACATGAGTGGTATGTGTTATGTTAAATGGATGACGGGCTTTAAGGCTCCACATGATTGTTCTGTGTTGGTGACCATTATTATTGGTGGTCATTATTGCTCAAGAAAAAACATGACAAAAGACAACCAGGCTTTAGATAGAAATTGTTAAACCCCCATCAACCCAGATAAATATGCAGAATACAATTTTCAGTGTTTGTTTTTGTATTGAACTCAATTTGTTGTTATTAAAGTGTGTATTAATTTTTAAGCTAAACAATCATGTGCTTTACAAATGTTATATGTATAATGTGCTATTTTATGTTGTAATAATGCATCTTGATTTAGAGTTGTCTGTTTTTTTGTCATAATTTTAGTATACTCTTTTATAGTTCTTTTACAGGTTCCCGGGTGCCCCCGTTTGGTCACGGGGGAAAATAATAGGGCCACTGCAGATCCCTTTGGAGGGGTAGGCAGAGGGGTAGAATCCCCCCAAATTCATGTTCATTTTATCATGCTCATTCAACGTCTTCATCATAACACCCCGTGTGGAAACGTGGCTCCATAGTAAATGGAGTGTTTACTATAGTATTTGCATGTTCGAGGCCCATTCTCCATATTTTATCTTGATGTAAATGGAGGATGCATCTGGCACATTCATTCCTGTTAGGCGCCATATAACCTTTCATGTGTTGGTGTGCCGTAAAACCCAATTCAGTTAATTAATTCCACCTGAATGTGATACGTGTCTGTAGAATGTTGAGGAAGGCGGGTGCAAGCGTACATCTGCATACAGCTGCGTCTTATGGAGGTTATTTGTTAAAGAGAACAGTAATTTTTGCTTCAAGATGGCCGTATATAACCTTTCATATGTTGAAGATGACAAAAAAACAACATACAAACAAACCGTGTACATCCCTTTAAAAAGGTCGAGTCTGAATTCTTGAAATTATTCATGCTATAACAATGATGTCACGTCCCTGCATTTTCACTAATTTTCAAATGTAATATATTTCTTTACAGAATTTTCAATGGTGGATTTGGTTATTTCATCTCGATGTACATTGAGGATGAGCCTGGCATGTTCATGCATGTTAGGCGCCATATAACTTTTCATGTGTTGGTGCACCTTAAAATTCAATTCAATTGGTTATTCAGCTTTGTTACTGTGCACACATCACTAAGAGCAGTGGCAGAAAAACAATAAACAATAAACTTAAATGGAGTGTCTACAATAGAATTTGCAGCACCTCTGCAGTTCAGGGTGAGAAGGTCCTAGCCCATTCTCTATAGTTTATCTCGATGTACATTGTTCATGCCTGTTAGGCGCCACATAACCTTTCTTGTGTTGGTGCGCCTTAAAATCTTGTGTTGGTGCACCTTAAAACCCAATTCAATTCAATTGTTACTTTGCAAATGAAACTTTACAAACTTGTTGGGTTTTGGTGCACCGTAAAATTCTAATTCTGTTCAATTCCTTGATGCACAGATACCCATTACATCTAAACAAAAGAAAAAACTTGCAAAAAACACTAATGGTCAAGATGATGGGGTGGAGGATCCTTCGAATTTACATACTTAACGGCTGTAACATTAAAATCTATAATGTTTGAAGTTTTATTACAAAAACAGTTGTGAAGTTATTTCTGAAAATAAAGCCAGTAAATAACAATTCTGCAACCAAAGGGAAGTAATTTTGGGGTAGAAACAAACAAAAAACATAAGTTACACATCTGGCTTTGCATGTTTGCTAGTGTATGCATTTTAAAATGTTGAGTGCATGTTAAACAGTTAGAATAAAAGTCCGTCCTGTTCAATATCATGTATATAACTGCCATTATTAGTACATGTCCAGCACATAATGTAACTATTTAAAGTCATGACAAGTATTTATACTGATGGATGAAATATTTTAATTTTAGCAATCATTTATGTTTTAGATGCTCATTTCCCTTTGCCAATTGGCATATATTTTTACTCTGGAATACAATCACATATTGTTATTGTTTATTTTGAAATGTGAGTCGTACAAAATAGTATTATATCAACAGCAGTGTTGAAACTGGGAGACATTTTTTGTGTTTTTCCTTTTAACTTTGAATCAGTTATTTAATCGTGAACTCATTTAATTCCTGTAATGGATCTTTCTTTCTTTTAATTTGAATCATTCCATTCATGTATTCATTGGTGGTCTGAACAGTTGATTGAATGAGTTGCTAACAGTAAACCCTGATCAGCTTGCATGTTTGTGTAGGATGATCTGGGTAGAAATCATTTTATTTGCATGGCCTGTCGGAACTTTGAAAACTTACAACTTTTATTACATTTTCAATTATTATATGCAGGCATGTTTAAAAATCAAATTGATGGCCAGATTAATACATGGTGGTGTAATTTCAATGCTTGGTTAATACTTCAAGATTGCCATGTCCTTTTAATTCTTCTGCCCCGTGTGGTTCTCGGGGGCCCCGTTTGGTCACGGGGCAAAGTATAGGGCCACTGCAGATCCCTTTGGAGGGGTAGAATCCCCCCAAATTCATGTTCATTTTATCATCTTTTGTTCATGTTCATTAAAGGTCTTCATGATGATCCCTGCATTGTTTCAGGTGCTATCTCGCTCGCATCAAAAGAGCAGTGGCAGAAAAACTATAATATTATCCCTGCATTAATGGAGTTTCTACGATAGAATTTGCAGCAACTCTGCAGTTCAGGGTGAGAAGGTTCTAGGCTCATTTTCCATATTTTATCTCGATGTACATGGAAGATGAGCCTGGCCTGTTCATGCCTTTTAGGCGCCATATAACCTTTTCATGTGTTGGTGCGCATTAAAACCCTAATTCAATTCAATTCCTTTTAATTCTTATATTTGTTTTGCTAAATGTTGCTTATAGTAAATCTGCAAAAACCTGTGTGTTTTCAAACACATTTCTACAAACATTGATGTATAGCAAGCATATCATGTATGTTTTACTTCAGTATGTATCTGTTGTCCGAATTGTATCATTTACTTATCCAAACATAGTACATTTATATAAACTGGTAATAAATCCATGTTGACCAAACAGTTCCATAAGGTAACTATGCGATTAAGTTCATTATTTTTTCCAAAAGTGTATTCCAATGGTTTAGAAAGCAACATGGATTCATCATTTACATACCAGTGACATAGCATATTATTTATTTAAGCAAAACCGACGTGTTTTCGTTTATATTTTGACTGCAGAGTTGTCCGTGGCTGAGTGATTAGTGTCTGACTCACATGCCCCTCACTGTTGTAGGTTCAAACCCTTGTGGGACCAGGAATCTTTATGTGGGGAAGCTATCCAGCTAGCTTGCGGAACGTCGGTGGTTCTTCCAGGTGCCCTCTTGCACTTTAATTGCCTGGAAGGGCAACTGGGAATAGAAGCTGGAAAGTTGCCATATGACATTAACTGTTTGTGCGACTGTAAAATCCCAATCAAATCTGACGAGTTGTGTATTGTATGTAATGATAAAAATATGTTTGCATTTTAAGAGAGTGTTTTGTTTTCATTTCAAAGCAAGAGAACAATATTTTCTCAATGAAAAAAAGCTAAAATGTTCAAGGTGAATTATACTCTTTATTTCTTCGGTGATTCAATCAAGTGTTTACAAAAGATGCAATGTTTAATATTGCTGTCCGGATTTCTACAATAAGATATGTACAAATATGTGAATCCTTTTAATTGATTCCTTTTCTTAAAATTTCTATCTAATCTGGTCAACATAAATAAAAAGAAGAAAATATATATTTGTTGCGTCTTTAAGTTATCCTGTTTTGTCCCAAAATTTATGTTCATTTTGTCAAATGCATTCAGTTTGTTCATCATTGCCCCTTGTGGTTTTAGAAAGCGGCCTCGGTAGCCAGTCCGCAAGACATTGCACTTTTGGGTTCCTGGTGGTGGCAGGCCTGATGGGAAACTTAATCCATTTTTACCCTCTGAGGTTGCTTACCCAATATAGCCTAATATGTGTTAACGGTAGATATACATTTTTTATACCCCCGCTTTCACAAAGTGAATTCGGGTCTTTAAAGGAATCCTGCTGTCCGTAATAATACATTTGTGTCGCGTCTCGTATTAAAACATTTTTTTGTCGCCTGCAAACACTTTGGATCACTTTGTCGTGAGTCCTTAACCTGCAACCTAACCTTGGTCATAACTTAAAAAAATTTACCTATATTAATGAACCTTCACACACATCTTCATCTCACCTCTTGGAAGGTCCTTACTTGTCCAGTAACACAGACTTTCAATTTGGCAGAGTTCTGCCCCGTTTTATAAAACTAACCAGCAACCTAACCTTGGTCATAACTTAAAAAGAATTTACCTATATTAATGAACCTTCACACACATCTTCATCTCACCTCTTGGAAGGTCCTTACTTGTCCAGTAACACTGACTTTCATTTTGGCAGAGTTCTGCCCCGTTTTATTAAACTAACCTGCAACCAAACCTTGGTCATAACTTAAAAAGAATTTACCTATATTAATGAACCTTCACACACATCTTCATCTCACCTCTTGGAAGGTCCTTACTTGTCCAGTATCACTGGCTTTCATTTTGGCAGAGTTCTGCCCCGTTTTATAAAACTAACCTGCAACCTAACCTTGGTCATAACTTAAAAAGAATTTACCTATATTAATGAACCTTCACACACATCTTCATCTCACCTCTTGGAAGGTCCTTACTTGTCCAGTAACACTGGCTTTCATTTTGGCAGAGTTCTGCCCCGTTTTATAAAACTAACCTGCGACCTAACCTTGTTGAAATAAGCACATAACAGGCAACACAATTGTTCCATTCAACCCCTTCTAGTTAATACTTGCATTCTTCAAAGAGTTGAATGGGGCAGAAATATCTAAGACATTTATTATTCTCGAGTGCACATCCTCATCGTCTATATCAAAAACGTGGAGGGTATTCATCACCTTCAGTGATAGTTCCAGTTTTAGGGATGTATTATGTTGCAGCATTGTTCGTCTGTCTGTCCATGAACTTTTACATATATTGCATGCATCCTTTACAAAGTTTGTTTGAATTGAGGAGCCTGGGGTAAAATGTAGCCCCGCCGCAGATGTTTCACATGAAAAAGGCGCACAACCATCGAATGACCTCAACTTTTCAAAATACCTTACTGAATACATTAGGGGATTAGCTTTTGGGACTTGCTTATTTTGAGCAATTCTCAGGATTTTTATCCAGATGATCCGTTATTATGCATGCAGCATTACGGTGCTACTGAAGTTGTACAAATGGTGACTTATGTCTAGTTGATCCTAGCAAAAATTCAGGTCGGCCGGAAATTTAAGATGGCCGCCATGGTTAAAAAAACGATTTTTTGGCAATTACTACTCAAAATGATATTGATTTGGAACCTTTACTACAATAACTGGCACGACATGTAGCCACGGCTAAAAATAGATTTTAAAAATGCAATTTTGTGGCGACTACTTCTGAAAAACCATAAGAGATATTGATTTGGAACCCTTACCAAAATGACTGGCATGACATGTAGTTGGTCCTGACCAAAGTTTATTTTGATTGGATGTCAATTATGGCCAACAGCGGCCATCTTTGCTTACATAGAGTTATATATGAAAAACTTGTGGCGACTACTCCTCTGAAACTACTTGACGGATGTTCATGAAACTTCACAGGAATGTTGCTCTTGATGTCTAGTTAATCCTAGCAAAAATTCAGGTAAGCTGGAAATTCAAGATGGCCGCCACGGCTAAAAATGCGATTTTGTAGCGATTACTTCTGATAAACCATAAGAGATATTGATTTGGAACCTTTTCCAAAATGACTGCAGTGACATGTAGTTGGTCCTAACCAAAGTTCATTTTGATTGGATGTTAAACCTGGCTGCCAGCAGCCATCTTTGACTTCTCTGAAACTACTGGATGGAATTTCATGAAACTTGACAGGAATGTTGCTCTTGATATCTAGTTGATCCTAGCAAAAAATTCAGCTCGGTAGAAAATTCAAGATGGCCGCCACTGCTAAAAATAGATTTTAAAAATGTGACTGGCGACGACTTCTCAAAACCGCATGTGATATTGAATTCTTTACCAAAATGACTGGTTTGACATGTACTTGGTCCTAACCAAGATTCATTCGATTCGATGTCCAACATGGTTGCCAGTGGTAATCTTTGTGTACATAGAGTTATATAGGATAAACTTATGGCGACTACTCCTCTGAAACTTAGTTGACGGATTTTCATGAAACTTCACAGGAATGTTGCTCTCGATGTCTAGTTGATCCTGGCAAAATTTCAAGATCGCCACCACGGCTAAAAATAGATATATAAAAAAAAATTGTGACTACTTCCTGAAAACTATAAGTGATATTGATATGGGACTTTTTCTAAAATGATGAGCATGACATGAGGTTGTTATTGTCGAAAATCATTTTGATTCAACATTAAGCATGGCTGCCAGCGGCCATCTTTGTTTGCATAGAGTTGTAAAGTAAAAGCGTGTAGCGACTACTCCTCTGAAACTACTTGACGGATTTTCATGAAACTTCACAGGAATGTTGCTCTTGATATCTAGTTGATCCTAGCAACATTTCAGGTTGGCCGGAAATTCAAGATGGCCACCATAGCTAAAAAGAGATTTTTAAAAAAATAATGTGTAGTGAACACTTCTTGAAAACTATAAGTGATATTGATATGGGAGTTTTTCTAAAATGATAGCATGACATGCTGTTGGTCCTTGGGGACAATTATTTTGATTCAACATTAAACATGCTGCCGCGTCCATCTTTGTTTACACAGAGTTATATACACTCGGTAAAAAAAGTTTTGGACCAGGGTTTATAAAGTCATATAAAAATAAAACTAGTGGATAGAATTTAAGTATCTTTTTTAAGTAACCAAGGTCTACCCTACCCGGTTAATTTGGTACCAGAAACATTAAATTCCAAACAAGATTTGATTTTTAAAAAATATCGCGAACACACAAAGGGTCTAAAAAATGTTGCAAAGTCCATAAAAAGTAACCGTATCAGCCATTCGAGTAACCAATAAAAAGATTATTATTTTTTTGGCAAATTTTCATTGTAAACGATAATTATTGTTGATTGTTGTTCTATTGGCAATTATCAACTGAGATAATAAGGGTTATGGTTGAATGTCATGGTTCAGCGATCACTGTACGGGTTCGAACACTGCCCTGGTCCAAAACCTTTTTTTACCGAGTATAGTAAAAAAAACTTGTAGCGACTACTCCTCTGCAACTACTCAACAGATTTTCATGAAACTTCACAGGAATGCTGAACTAGCTATCAAAATCTCTATCAGTAGAGCTTCAAGGTCATATGACTTCTTGTTATAAATATAACAGGTGGTGAAAAAATCGTGCCTCAAAAGGGATTCGAACCCATGGTCTCTGATTACCGCATCTGCACATACGGTTAATAATAATAATAACAATAATAATAAATTCTTTATTTAAAGAAGGTTAACACATTATGACATAATATCAAGAAATAAACATCAAATTTTCAGTGCGGCCTTCTGTACGTAAATTTACAAACATTTAGTGATTTTTAACAAATACACTAACAATAAAAGTTAACATTCAATCTTCGACAAACGCTCAATTATGTTCGAATATATATATACTTCCACTGATGTTCATGCTGATTGTCTAGACAGCAAAACAGGAAAAAAATGTTTTAAGAATAATTAGATGGACCGCCAACAATAGTTCAAAGATGAAAAGTTCAGTACAGAAGGGAGTTAGCCACCTTTTTCTTAAAACATGCATTTTGACCACGAAAACAAATTAAATCTATGAAAATTACCGAAATTGTTCCGAGACAATATTCTCTACATGTTCTTTACAAAAAAATCACCAAAAAAACATAACACAGATTGTGTAGATGGCAGCTTTTGATTATCAATATTCATCAAATTACCTCCCTTTAACAGTTCCATATGCCTAAAAGATTATTGCTTGGCACATTTGAAACTGTTTAATGGGATATTTAGTACTCACTTAAGTATGCTTACAAACATCAAACATTGTTTTATTAAAATGCTGTTTAAGCTTTTATACGCCCTCAAAAACTGGCCAATGGAAATAACCAGCAAAAAAAGTCGGACGTTCCTTTTTTTGTTCAGTATTTTACAGGCCTGCCTAAACTAACACAAAATCCTGAGATTTTTAAAAGCGCACGAAGAACATTTTTAAATAGACATTTGGTTTGCACCGCAACGATTTTCGCACCTATTTTCTTTAAAGCGCTAACTTGATTTTCCACACTCTTTTTTTAAAGCACGAATTTAAATTATTTATGCAGTTAATACAAGTTGATGCATTGTTTGATAGTGATAGAAAATAACAGATTAGCATACTTCAACAAAAATAGTTTTAAGGGAGGACTGCTTAATTTGATTAGAAAGACTAATGGTTTAAAGGGGGTACATCAGGATTTTTCATGAAACATCTTAAATTTTAAAAATGTTCCAATTCATGATAAAACACTTATACCAATCAAAATATAATGTTAGAACCATTGTGTTACTGTCTGTTTAAACTTTGAAAACACCATATAGCTATGATGGAATCGGACGTAAAATGCTGAAATTAACCCTGGTGCGTCACCTAGGATAGCACATATTGCTGTGCAGAATTTTTTTTTGGCAAATAAGTGATAATTGTTTGGCTCATTCATTATGTTTAGGCCATTCAGAATAGAAAATGTTATTTTTTGTCAATGTGTAGTCGGACACCTAGACCCCATGAAAATCCTGATGTACTCCCTTTAATTTCTGCCACAACTGTTTTTTCATGGAAGTGCAGTTACTTTATTACACAGATGCGTGCTAAATTCAAATACAGTCTTCATAACTCTAAAACAAATTATAATCATCGTATAAGGAATTGCCAGTTCCTCACACTTGCTATTTCAGTTAGCTTGACCAAAATTAAAGAAGCCACAGATAGAATCACTGAATGCTGCTATTGCACATGTTATGTCACTGAAGGAACTAATGACGTTGTTAGGTGTTAATAATATATTCAGGCAGTACTTACACGGACGACCCCACTGATTCGACACTTGTAAATACTCTCTGACTAGAATGGTATAGAATATACGTCTGCAAATATATGTAAATGCATGATATGGCATTTATGCATATACGCTGCTATCTGAATAACCGCTGTCATCAACATTTATGTTTATAAAAGAGAAGGTGTGTGTTTTATGTTACACACTCTGATGGATTTGCAATTCAAAGTTATTGTTGGTATTAATGTAATAGGTATTATTTTAATATTATATTATTATTTTCATTGCAGAGATGTTGAGATTTTAACTTATTTGCAGTAGGTGATAAAAATTGTTTTACTCGGTTTTTATCCTTAGGTTCTATAGTAAAATAAAAATCTTTGACAAAGTAAAAAGACGATAATTTTCAAGATTTTGATTATGAAAGATATGTATGTTGAATCAGTTTGCATGAATGTGCATGAAATATGCAGGGTTTTAAAAGAACCACATTGTAGATACCTTAATTTTAACAGTAAACTTGGTTGAACATCAAGGATAAAGACCGAGTTTATCACCTACCAGAATGAATTAGGTAGGTCTTATTTCTGGTCACTGATTGGTCAGTTTTATTGATGATGCTCTATCAAAATTATGAATTAATGTATTAATTACGATCAATGCAAATCCCTTCTTCTTCTTTTTTTTCTTCTTCCACAGCAATCCTCAGGTAATGACGATCCATGCAATCGCTTTCTTTCATAAGAATGCCACCACCTAGGCTGTGTTGTAAACAAAGAATATGCCCTGAAACTATTGTATTTTTAATATATTTAATCTTGTGACCCGGACGAGGACCAAGTAACTATGCATATGTTATACTTATAAATGCCCGCCATCTTTGAAATACATCCGGTATAGTTTAAAAATAACCTGTAATTCCCCCAACACATAGTCACACGCGGTGTATTATGGTTCAAACGTCATGGTTCCATGTTCGATATTAACACAATAGCTGGAAACAGGTGTGTTTAAGTTATGTATAAGTACACCACATAATTGGTTTAAGTTACATCATAGATCTACATAAACGTGTACATATATATCCATGGTTACATGTATATACACGTATGTGAGTAAGTGAAACTACATTGATTTATGTTTTCTTCGTAGTTGTGTTTTTGTTATAGACATAATATGTTTTGGACATTTTATAACAAAGCGGATTTTTGGATATTGGCCATATATCAACGGTAATATTGATTAATAGTTTGATAATCGTCATTAAATAACAGACCGCGAAACGACTATACAGTAGATTAAAGCGATCTGTTATGAATTATCACGGTAAGTATTTTTAGATTTTAAATCAAAAGTAGTTAGACTGTGTGTAGTTAATGTTGTTCAGTGACCTCATTCGTTCACAATACAGTCTATTTACACGGTAATCGTGCAAACTCGTTAAAATCGGTAGATTTTCGGAAATTCTGAAAAATGTGGTTGAAGCCGTTTCGATCAGGGAGGCCCTTGATCCCTGAAAATATGACCCAATGTTTCCTTGTTTAAAAACATTTTGCTTTGTTCCCAAAAAATATTTCCCCAATCTTCCCTTGTTCCCCAAAAGTATATCCAATAACAGACAATGTTCCCTTGTTCCCTAAGCATAAAGTCATGTTCCCTTGTTTCCCAAAACCCGTGGGAGAGCCTCATTAACTACACGTGTTATTGTTTACCTACTTATTCCAAGGACTTTTTTTAATTGATATCGTTATGTTTTTTGTTTTTATATACACTCAAGGAAATGAAAACGCAACACGGGAATTTCCGCTATATATTGTATGTACAATATGCTGCTTTTAATCGAATGGCTCCTGGCTACGAAAGACCTTTCCTTTTAGAAAAAATACTAAAACAACAAATAATACATCAAATAGTATTCCTTCAAAGTTTCATTATTGACAGAGTACGCGTTTGGCTCAAGCATGTGAGCAAACTTAGGATGCACAATTTTACAAACTATTTACGTTAAATACAGTACTGAACTAGCTCCGTTTTTCAAAGAGCAACTTCAACATTTATGAAGTTCTTGTTACAAGGTGTAGTGTGAATAAAACGTCTAAAACATCAAAGTTATGTCCTTTCTCTAATTAACTGCAACTTTTTTTTTTACAAAACATCTTGGGATTTCTTTGGAATATTATGTGCAATTAAGTGTGCAGTATATACAATATATAGCGGAAATTCCCGTGTTGCGTTTTCATATCTCTTGAGTGTATGTATAAATAACAGTTACTGCATAGTTAGTTGTCCACGATAACAGTTACTATTTAAAGCATATATACAACAATTTTCCTATACCTAACCTGATACTATCAACTGGGCATGAGACTGTAAATCACACGTCATGATCTGTCGTCTCAATTACTACTATATATATACATTAATAAAATGTCTTTCAGAGTTGACTTAACATGCAAGTACATGGGTGAAACTCCAGAACTCCGTCAAAAAAGTCGTTCACTTCCGGATGGGAAGCGTTACCACGTGTATCTGTCTCATAGCCACCGCATGCCACATGTTGTCTTTGCATCAGAGCTGCGCATGCGTCTTGAGGCATGCGGATTTGTCATCTGTTTCCCACAAGACGATTTCAAACCTGAACTTTCCTTGAAAGTGAACACGGAAAACGCAATGAGATACTCGTGTAAAACGATTGTCGCTTTATCTAAATCGTATTTACAAAGTAAAGGGTGCAGACGAGAGTTGGAGCTCGCGCTTGCTATGCGCCTGCAGTGTAAGGATGTCGACAGCCCGTTAATACCATTGGTCACAGAACAGTGTGATTTGCCTGACGAAATCCGAGTCTTACAGAACATAAATACAACCAGTGACCATTGGTTTCACGAGCTAGAGAAATCACTTTCAGAAAGAACTCATACAATCCCAGGACTCCTCTCTGTCGATATACCAGACGACTTGAGCTACCACGTGTTTTTCAGCTATCGTACTGTTTCCCCCGACAAGGACTGGGTGCGTCAGGTGGTAGAGAGATTTGAAGCGTCTCAGCCAAAGATTGTCTGCGCATATCACGAACGCGATTTTCAACCTGGTAGAACCGTATTTGAAAACATCAACTTTTGCATCAGGAAGTCCGAGAAACTTCTAGTTATTCTCACGCCAGAATTCATGAAGAGCGAGTGGACAAACTACGAGACGGAGATAGCCCAGATAAGAAGTTTAAACAGGCCACATGATCTGGTCATCATTCCGGTGTTACTGCAGGAGTGTAACATACCTGAGCGACTGTCCATGATCACGTACCTGGACGCAACAGACAACATAGACGTATGGTGGCCGAAATTGCTGCAAACCGTTAATATTCCAAGTAAGAGATAGTTTGTCTTTATTAATTTTAAACAATGTTTCATTTTTATATTAAAGCAAAACCAGGCATACTTTGCTTCAAATGCCAATTACGGCTTTCCAGTGTAAACCACGTGTCATATAATATGTCTCAAATACTACTAAAACACACCGTCAAAGATAAAGTAGTTTATTACAGTATAACCAATGTACAGTCGTGTATACAATACAAACACATAGCTTTAAAGTCAGCATACGTCATCGGTGAAGCTATATATCCAACAGACAAAAACGACTGTATGGGGAAGGCTGTCCTTGGCTACATACTTGATATGTGATAATCTGATTGGAAGCAGACACGATTCCTTAATTCATACTCCGTCACACGGTGATAACAATGCTCCAACGTCAATCAGATCTCAGTAGACGACTTAGACTGCCTGTCAATAGCCTTCAAATAAGACTTGTTGGGAGACTTGACCAAGAATGCACTGTTAGTGAGATTATTACGCAGTATATAGTTCTAGACAACACACTGTCCATACAAACGTGGCTGACATAGGACAGTTTAACTTTTTGACTTTATGTATGTGATTTTATGTTAAACGCATATTACTTAAATCAATAATTTTCATAAATCGAACAAAAAACCTGTGCATTTTGACGAGTCAGTTTTGCACTAAGTGCAAAGAAACTCATTAGAAAAGATAGCTTGTTCATGAACGGTGCTTGCTACCGCTCACGCCTTCTAGCTCCGGGAACTCAATATTTAAAATGTCAACAGTACATAATTTTGAGCCATCCCGAAGATGGTAGGCATATGACGGTGAACATGGAGCCTCAATGCCATTCCATGGCCAGCGGCGTATGGTCTCGAGTTCAAAATGCTTTGCCCTAAACGAGAAAACAATGAGCGAAATAAACAAAATGGAATTTAGTTGGGAGCAGAGGTTATGAAGCCTGCGTATCACAAGTAACAGTCAAAAGACTATATAAAAAATCAGACAACATACATGTATCTTAAAGGTGATTAAACAATACTCAGAACCTTTAAAGGCTTGAGTAGTGGCCCCACCTATTTGAAATTAAAGTAAGAAAACAGAAGTATTTGAGAATGTACCACCGATAACTGTATACGCATCTCGGGCTCAGTGATCTCCACAAATCGGAATAAATAACAGTTTTGATTGCAAGCACGGGGAGACATAATTTACTTTATGTAAGGGAGATAATCGACTACTGTAGTTATTAACTTAGTTTTACGTGAACAATGCAATAAAACATGTATTGAAAGAAAACCTAAAAGCCTTTATAAATAATAACTTCCTTAACTACTACTGTATTCGGCTACTTATCATTAAGATACTGAATGTTATAAACTCAAATGAAGTATTATAATTACAGATAAAGATCTTCGACTTGCAATAGCTGGAGAACACGAAGAATTACAAACACTAAAGATTTCCACATTCGGGGGCCGGGGTGGAAACGATGCTAACGAATCGTGGCTCATCGATATTAAACTCGTTGCCGGTAGTTCTGTGTACTCAGTTGTAGTCGCTGATGCCAAGAACAAGAAATTAAAAATGTTTTCTTTCAAAGGAAAGCTTGGCAAAGAGCTGCAATTTCCGACAAGACCGATGTTTTTCACACTTTTTAATGACGGAATGGCGTACGTTACTTTTCCTGATGAGAAGGTTGTGAGGAAGGTCGACATCTTAAAAGATACATTACACACTGTGGGAGAATTACCAGTACCGCTGCAATGTTCCGGTATAGCGAAAATCGACGAATCTACATTCGTATTATGTTGCCGCAGCAAATGCAAACTTCTTGTCCTAGATAAGAATGGATCGAAGATACGGTCAATACGACCGGAGGTCGGAGTGAATGAATTATTAGTGTCCGACGATCCAACGAAAATAAAATCTAGTTCCAAAACAACACGCAATAAAGTAGTATATCAGAGAGATTCTAAGCGTAAAGACAACTCACGTGAATTCAGATTGGTTGCTCCAGAGACAGATGTTTTAAATAATAAATTACCGAATACCTCAAACGATTTCAAAGTCGATGACAACACTCATGAACTGAGTGAGAATGAAAAAGAATTGAACTATGGTAAACTAATAAACGGTATATTAAGTAACAGAGATACGGATAAATCAAAAATGGATAATGAAACAGTTGTTTCAGAAAGAAAAGAAATCGATGACGGGAAAGAAAATGATAGCTTAGTTGGAAATACTGAAGGAGTCTTAGTTTACCGGAAAACGGATGACATAACAAATGAAGAAAATCCAGGTATGAAAGTAAAAACGAACTGTGTACCATTGGAAGATAATCCGGAAGACACTGATGAGGAGTGTAACAATACAGGGGCGTCTGAAGGTGTAGGCAAGAAAAACTTTGCATTCTTGAAAAAGCACAGAGCAAAACACAAACACAGTGAAAACCGACTCGTATTTCCTGGATTTATTGCGACATCGGGACATGATAGAATATTTGTGACGGATTATAGTACTAAGTTACTGACAACAGTTTTCCTTGGTGAAGACAAAACGTTTCACCATCGATCTGTGGCTCTTAACGAACCACGTGGAGTGACAGTTCACGAGGAACGACTTTACGTTGCAGCGGGAACTGTCAGGCTCTTTAGTTTAAACGGCGAAGAACATGGACTTGTTCCCTTTCACGGTGGACCTGTTACCTTTCCAAGGTGTATGGCCATTGACAATACCGGACGATATATCGCTATAACTCACAAGGGTGACGGAGACGACAATATATCTATATATCAACTGATGCCAGCGTCGTGAACAGGGAAGCTGCCCATGTCAAATATTGAACTTAGAATAGTGTGACAATCATATTTGCTTGAACTGATAAATCATTCGAATGTACCAAATCCGATTAACCTAATATTCACAATTTAAGTGATATTTGTTTAAGGAATATTTTCGTTGTTTTCCGTGGAATATTTATGTTCGTATTTGTTTTATTTATTTAATTTGTTGGTTTAGATCTGATTTTGTTGTTATTGTTTTGTTATTTGTATACGTTTTTGATGTACATTGCATGTTTGCAATTTATTGACCATGCTTTCTGGCAAAGTTTACCTGATGTTTATTGAGAACGTCTTTATAATAACGATGCAGAAAAAATAGCATTTTTTCTTTGAATTACCGTCCAAGTTAATCATTGGTGCATGAACACATTATTAAGATATTATGAAAAAATGAAATAAATATTACCTATAAAAAAACAGCTTCCCTGGGTTATGTATCGAAGAAAGGTATGAGCAAACGGTAAGGTAGAATCAGAATATATTACTTTTTTTTTGAAGATGATTTAGATGAAGTCCAAGTTTATCATTACGTTGAAGCTGTATATATTGACAGGCAAAGAAGTCAATGATGTATGGGTGGATTTGGGGTTTACGGCTTTCTGATGGTAATCAATCGATGCTTATGGGTGGTGCGTATGAAGTAACCGATGGTGAAAACTTGATGACAAGTACCGCTGCCGGGAAGCAAACCCATGCTATTTACAGTTAAACTGTTTTGTGATATAATGGTTATGTTTCTGTTATAATCTATGAACTATCTAGACCGACACCCACGTGCTGAATATAAGAAACTATATTCAGATAGTTCTCGTCTCTGTATCAATCGCTACACTTTCACTGAAATGCAAAATGATGTATGGTCATAACCTATTTTGACAATTTGACAACGTTTGTTTGAAAGTGATCATGCTCGGAAGACCGGTTGTGATAGTTGGGATAGTCCTTGTCGCAAAAGAGTTCTTTAATTACTTAATATTCTAAAAGTAGATCAGGGGTACTATAATGACATTTTAAAAGAGTTTTTGAAGTTTATGGTAGTGCAGCCCTGATGGAGTAGCTTTTTAGTTATACAAAGGTCACGAATATTACTGTTCTCAACATGTCTACAAGCTCTAAGTGGCAAATATTAATAATGTATTTAAATCATCTCATTTGCCATAAATGTTGCTTATTATTTCTCTGTTTTCAACAGAAAGATGAAGTAGAGAAAAGAAGTGACACTATTAAAAATATTAGCTTTGTTGAGTTAAGTGCTTTAGGATAGATACTATTAACCTTAGTAGAAGAGTATAAGAAGAGAAAGGGTTTTCGAAGTTCTGAATGTCTTCTAGATACCGAGAGGTGTTATTAAAGGCTTACTGAGTATCACATGAAATCTCTTCCATAGCAATACAAAAACAAATCTGCGACAAGAAGTGGACAGTTCGTATCCATAGGGATGTCAACAATTCGTCTTCAAACGTTATTTCCATACCTGACGCAAATATATCTAATAGGGAAAAAGTGCTTCACAAACTTCTTAGCAATTCGGCAAAGTGTAATTGTCCAAAATGCCGATAGTTAATATCGTTATAGTCCAAAAATTTAGTTTATTCTCTTTCAAAAGTTTTTTGAATAAGAGCAATAGGCTCGTCTTTGATAGGTTTGTGTGTTTAGGTTGTATATAGTGTGAACATCTATCAGTACTTATAGCTGAAACGTTTTCAGAATAGTTCGACAGGCGTTTTAAGTCAACATGTTTGGCAATGGAGTTATGCCTAACGCGTAGAATTTACGTTTAACACGATACTTTTTATGCAACGAAAACACTTGCAAATGACTTATAAACCATCATTTAGGTAAACAAGATAAATCATTTTTGTTTAGAAAATCTACACAATAAAGATTTTGTAAACAGTTTTACTAAATGAGAGTTGATTTGTCAGTAAATTTCGCCAACTTTTATGAATTCCAGTTACGCAAGTACAAGAACCCTGCATATGTATTTAAAAAAAATTGCCATGGGAAAAGCCATTTTAAAACATTTGTGTTTAAATCTTTGTTACATCCACCAAAAATATACCTTAAACGTGTTTACTCTCATCAGAGAATGTTGATGTCTATAGCTACAGGGGTAACCCCCGCGTCCGTCAGGATGCATACATATTACAACACCGTTCCTACACAAAGATATCTAGGTTTTTATTTCCAATTTATCTTCATACAGCGCCAATAACAGCATTGCCACATACCCAAAAAGTAGTCCTATGTTTTCTCCTAAGAACATTTTTAGTGTTGGTGTCCTTTTAAAGTACTCTTTACACTCCGGTATCTGTAAAGAAAGCAAGTCAAATATTAAACTCACATTATATGGGTAAATTATGGTGGCATATTTCTGCCACGAGATAGCTAGATAATTTATCGTGTATTTTTCGCGATAATGTTACATTTTCTCTTTAATTTTCAACAATTTTATCTCACAAAACTTGCTGCGATACTGCCCACTTCTGTCATCACGTTAGCATAATAGTTAACATTTGAAATTTTGTTTTCGTAATAGTTCTACTAATTATCATGAAAATTCACGTTACTATCTCGTAAATATTTATAGTTATTTCAATAACATTATTTGTCACGAAACCAGAACTATCATGATCAGTAGTATCGCGGTATTTAACAAGATAACAGAGAGATTTTCGTGAAAATTCAATCACTAACTCAAGGAAAGCATGGTACGGGTATCGTGATAATTCTCTAGAAACCAGAAACATGATGGCAGAAGTGGGCATTAGCGTGACATTTAACATGATAACTTGAAGAATTAGAGATATTATTATCTTACAAATTGTAAAAGGTTTTCGCGAAAATTCATTATTATCTCCAAAAATACATGTTACTATCTCGAAATAATTATGATAATTATCTAGCTATCTCGTGGAAGAAATATGCCACCATAGTAAATATCGAAACTATTTTGAAATATTATCAATTTTAATACCGGTAAGTTTTATTTATTTATTTATTTATTTATTTATTTATTTATTTATTTATTTATTATTTATTTATTTATTTATTTATTTATTTATTTATTTATTTATTTATTTATTATATTGCTTGTTGTTTATTGAGGGGGTGGGGTTAAGTGTTTTTTCTTCTTTTGAGTGTGGGGCGGGGGAGGTGCTGGTTGTTGTTGTCTTTTACCGAATAAAATCCTCCTTAAATCAATATATAAAAAAATAAGCCCATCACTTTAAAAAGACACTTGACAATCTTTTCTCTTTTTTAACTTTTTTTTTTGGTAACTAGCGACATTAACGTATTTGGAAATCAGTATTTATACCTATTTGAATGTTTCAAAGTAAATTTTCTGGCATATAATTACAGCTTGATTATATTGCACACAAAACATATTTAAACTTACTGTAATATGATAAAGAAAACTTGAGACCTCTAAAATGTTATTATCTTCTATTAAATAATAAATGCAAGCAAGTTTAACGCGTTTCATGTAATTTGCCATTTACTTGTACCGCCGTTTAAAACCGCATTAACACCGAAAAATGCTAATTAATTAGTTAATTAGTTTATTAATTAATTTATCTTAATTAAACATGTATTCATGAACATAAACTACCTGTTGAACGATTGATAGCCCACAGGCCTTAAATACGATTCATCTCTACCTGTCCATGACAACTGGTTAAAATGGGACACATCAATGCAGCGAACGCTGAGTATCTCTATATGTGGCATTCATTAGCACAAGTAACAACACACCGATGTCAACAACAAGAGCAATACATACAATGCTTGTTTTATGTTTAACCCTTAACCCTCTAAACACGACTATAATAGCCTTTGCGTCCATTGTAAACCCAGATCAGCAACTCGCAGGCTAATCAGGGTTTACAATGCCCGGCTGCTGATGAGTCATCCCCTCCCCCCATCCCCCCCCCCCCCATCCCCTCCCCACAAAACACTCCTTTGTCACATAAATGGAATAGTCCTAATTCAAAGAAACAGTCCATTATATATATGTAGCGGGTTCAGGGTTAAAGTAATTACAATTAAACGCTTACCAAATCTGTTAACGCCACGTAAAGGAACATTCCCGCGCCGACAGAAAATATCCACTTAGTGGCTTCTACTTGTGCACCCAACGCCAGTCCGGTATAGAGTCCGGCAAATGCCGTCAGACTGGACAGGAAATTCAACAGCATGGCCCTCTTTATTGACATCCCAGTAGAAACAAGTACCGCAAAATCACCTGTACACCGGAAACAGACACGTTTAAATAGACGCTGGTTGTTTTAAAGCATATTTATATCCACGTTTGTGGAAAAAGAGGGTACATTAAAATCGACTCCGTTCGTCCATCCGTCCGTCTGTCCATTCGTTACCATATCTCCTCCTGAACCGCTGAATGGAATTCAACCAAACTTAGGGTATGATTTCACCATAATGTATGATGACCGCCTGCAAGAGCGACATTACTTTTGGCTCCGCATCCCGCACCCAGGGGATCTCAGCTGGGGCTCAAAAGGTCAAATACACTAAAAATTCAAGTACACTGTCATGTTTCCATATTTTTGCACATAACTTCGTATATGTAATCGTCTATGAAAGATAAACAACATATCAAACGATTTTATTATTTCCAGCGGCCCAGGATGGGTGGGTTTTGTGGGGTAATCTTTTTTCTCAAATGAAATGTTGCACTTTAATTTGTATAAATAGTCGTCTATGAAAGAGATACACAGCATCTGAAATGATTTATTATTTAAAACTGGTACATTTTCCCTGGCGTTTGGGGTGCAGGGTGGGTGTGGGGGTGGGGTTGGGTTTGGGGAGGGGGGTAACAGGGGGTCAAATCTCTGTTATTATATCTCAAACAAACGTTTTGATGAAGGGATAATATGTTTCTCTCCTGTGGGCCTGTGTGTGTGTTCTTTCTCAATAAAATGTAATGATTTTGGGACTATCAGTATAATTTGCTTCAATGTCACCATGGGACTTTGAGATAGGTGTCAAAAGTTCAAATACACAAACACCTTAAACATTTTGTATTCTATTACAGTGTCATACATGTATACAGAAAAGCATAAACAGTAATATTTCTGATCTGGGTATCAAAGAACAATCAAGCAATTACATGTAAAATGGATACATAGATAACATGCATTATCAAAATAGTATTGCACAGCGGGAGCTTTCTATGCACGTTACTGTCTCTTCTTCAGTGTTTTGTTATTTCATAAAATATAGTTATAGGCCGACTTGAATGATGCGATTTCAAATACCGTGTATTTAAAAGGAAATCAGGATTTTCCCGAAAAACTGAAGACAAAAAAACAACACTACTTTTCAAATTTCGAATTTTAAATAAAAAGGCAAAGATAATTTCCCGCCATTTTGTTCTGCAGCAATGTTGGCTCAGTGTCAATCCTTATGGCAACCCTTCTTGAATTAGACTTTTATTAACTCCCGTATTTTATATTGTATGGGGAACGTGTTTATGACATATATAAGGTTGCTGTAGAACTTTAGAAATGTTGAATGTAAAATATAAATGTGTACCTAATTCATGAGGTACTTCGTGGCATAACACCGTTATCGATGTAGAGAGCCCTTTAGTAAAACTCAAACTAAATGCCGCTCCCAGGGCAAGACCATCCGCAAAATTATGTATGCCGTCGCCTATGATTATCATCCATGCAAGTGCCTTCAGGTCTGAAATAATACAATCAGAAGTCGATGCAAAAAGTCGACCAGGCGCTGTAGCAGTCATAGAACGCAGCCTTTATCTTAATCTAGATCATCTGCGACGCTTGCTTGTTTTCAAGACAAATATCTAGAACAGTTCTTCTAAAAGAAGTTTGAAGTTTGCCGAGATTCTGGTATCGTTTCTGATTGGCTGATACAGATGCACCTTCTATCGAAGTTATACAGTACGGCAAAAAGGCAATACATTAATAAATAAACAAAGAGGGAAACTTCATCATTATACCGACGAACTAAATGCGGATGGTCAAAGATACTATAATAAATAAATAATAATTACATGCACGTGTTTCCGGTTTCATTTTCTTTCTATACAAAGGTTCAAGACGTTTGTATTTACAATCAAGCGTCGAAGATGATCCAGACTAATCATAACTATTTGCCATGTACCTTACCTTATTGAGGATATATATTTCAGTCATATACCTTACCTTATCGAGGTTATATATTTTAGTCATATACCTTACCTTATTGAGGATATATATTTCAGTCATATACCTTACCTTATTGAGGATATATATTTCAGTCATATACCTTACCTTATTGAGGATATATATTTCAGTCATATACCTTACCTTATTGAGGATATATATTTCAGTCATATACCTTACCTTATTGAGGATATATATTTCAGTCATATACCTTACCTTATTGAGGATGTATATTTCAGTCATATACCTTACCTTATTCAATTTGAGGATATATATTTCAGTCATATACCTTACCTTATTGAGGATGTATATTTCAGTCATATACCTTACCTTATTCAATTTGAGGATATATATTTCAATAGCCAACTGAAGTATACAACACATACTTAACTGATGTCATACTAGACCTACAAACTCAATGTGGAAGGTGTAGGTTGAGGCATTATCATTTCCTGGCGGAAGAACAGACAGTTAGTTATAGCAAGAGATAACTCCACTTTGATAGAAAAGCAACTTGTGCACAAATGTCGGCAATCAACACAGTCACATTTTACATACTTGCAAAGATATTTACCATTCATGGTACACTATATACAAAAAAAACTTGGAGTTTGTAGAGCAAAGATAGTCAAAGCCGCAGTCTATGTTATATTTAGTCAGCAATTAGTATACGTTGACTACGCCACTGCAATATGAACACATAAATAACTAAAAACTAAAGATTGCTTTGACATTTAAACAAACACACTAGGAACAGAATAACATCATTCTCTGGCTAATTTCATTCAAATAAGTTTCTGTTTCACTGGAATTAACACAAACCATCACATCCACAAAAACAATACAGTGTCTGTGGATATATAATTACATGCACTTAAGACACTTTCTAAATATTCATAAATTATAAAAAAAAAGTTCTAAGAGACTGCACATGTTATTTCCATTTGGGGTTTTTTCTTAAATCAAAATCGTTTAACCAATAGTGTGCACTGCAATTCATTTTACTGTTATTAGTTTCGGACAAAAGAATGACAACTATAAGCAAACACAAGACAAAAATAAATTGAATAACCTATTTCTTAGCAGTATTTGTTAAAACACATTACTGGAATATGTCCGTTTGGTTTACATTCATAAAGGAAGTGATACTCATCTTCCGCACCAGATGTGTTAGTTCTTCTTCACAAATACATTTCCATAAAGACCTAATATGTCTTCATTTTACAATCATTACATTATGATAGGAACCTCGGAAAACTCTTCTAAAATAGATACAAACGTCGAACAGAAACAGTAGCAGTCATAGATCTCAGTCAGCAAAAGAAAAACAAAAGTCATTTAAAACAAACAAACATTTATGCATGTATACATAATATCAAAAATGAGATACAGGATCCTTTAGAAACCACAGCGTCCGAACGCAATGGCATCGTAGGTCCGCATTGTACTGCAAACAAGGACTTGATAATACAATGAAAGAGACAAAAAACAACAGAAAGGGTGGCGAAGACAGTGTTAACGATTTGGAACGGTCAGTAGGCAATAAGGCCTACTGGTTAGCTTGAACCGATTGTATATGCGCACAATCCTCGCTATTAGCCTGTCTTCAGCGCCCAAATAGACAAGACAGTGTACACAAAACTACATCCCATCAAAAGGAAGTACACTCTGTTATTAAGATAGATTCTGTGTTTATTGCGTTACATTTGGTAAAACATTAACAGTAACGTATCTGTTCTTGAGTAACATTCTGTAATATTTTGTTTAACAATATTTGAAACGGCTATACCCTCCGCTTATTATCTGCCACGTCCAACAACTGATCACATTAAATGAGAAATAAGTGAAATTATCTGTACATAAACGTTTTAACCAACTCCTAACAAAAGCGTTTGTAGTTTAATAAAATGTGTCTTTATGATTTACCTTTTACGTCTCCATGATTACTGTGCCTTTCACTTGAATCAGAAATATTCGAAACCACCCTCCTCAAGTCGTGTAACTCTTCAATGTCCTCGTGTTTGGTCCTATTCAAATTGTTGGCTTCGTAGAAGTTATTGTCTACATGTCCTTCGTTTGGTGGGTTGGAGGACTTGGAAGAGCTGCCAGAATTCGTCTGCCGTAGTTGGTTATTCTATGAACAATAAATACCATAGGATAACAACAACATACTGCTAAATTATGTTAGTAACGGAGTTAATTTAATGCTTAGTAATTATGAATAATCAATTTATAATACCAGTGAATTACAGCTGAACTGAAAACATTTCTGAAATAGATTCGCGTTTTTTCCCGCTAAAAAAGCAATAGTTTATGAATGAACAGAGGTGATAGAAACAATTCGACTAAACGTATTGATAAAACAATGACTTGATGGATAATGATTTACAGTTTAGGTTTGAATAATGAATGGTGATGAATAAAAAATGACAATGATTTACAGTTTAGGTTTGATTAATGAATGGTGATGAATAAAAAATGACAATGATTTACAGTTTAGGTTTGAATAATGAATGGTGATGAATAAAAAATGACAATGATTTACAGTTTAGGTTTGAATAGTAAATGGTGATGAATAAAAAATTACAATGATTTACAGTTTAGGTTTGAATAATGAATGGTGATGAATAAAAAAATGACAATGATTTCGATCCTTATTCATTTCAGATCCATTTCTGTTTTAAGAATGAGAAAAAAATGGTCATATAGAAACCACAGCACACAAATGCAACGGCAGCAAACCACACATTAAATCAAATGAGAAAATTACATATGCAATGAACAGGACATTATACAAAATAAAAAGCTGTGTGAAGACAAGGTTTTCGACTTGGTCAGAAGACTATATTGTATACTGGTGAGTTTAAATCTCGACACAACCTCACTATGTTCTCTTCAGTGAATTGACAAGACAGTGTAAATATAAGTATAAATTGGTTGCATTTTTTTTCCAAATGACAATTTATACTTTATAGCATTTCCAATAATTTCATTACTCTGAAAGAAGTCGACCTACCAATGTTAAATTTACGTTCGTCGTCTTAAGTGGTTTTACATATTTCAGTTGAATCTGAAAAGCAAAGTAAAATAAGTTACACGCATATATTCAAGTATTGATAGAAAACATGTATTTGTATCGAAAACATATAACTGTTTCCTCTAAACGTATCGAACGTACTTAACAAACGTGTTAACCGAGCAGCCACCTATTAGCTATATATATGGAACGCCATGACTGTCTTATGATGTTGCCGATTAATATATGCAGTGCATTTCCCTTTACATGTGGTAGATCTTTCATGATATGCAGTGCATTTTTAATTATATGTGGTAAATAAATATTTATATGTGGTAGAAAAGTATTTATATGCAGTAGATTAATCATTATATGCGATAGATAAGTCATTATATGCGGTCCAGTTATCGTTATATGTGGTGCATTTATTACTATATGCAGTAGTTTATCTAATATATGAGGTCCTTTGAACATTATATGAAGTACGTTTGTATTTATATGCAGTGCTTCTGTTGACTTTATATGTGGTACATATTCTAATATACGTGGTGGATACGTCTTTATATTCGGTGGTTTCAATTACTTTATATTCGGTACAAACGGCTTTATACGTGGTGCATTTCTTATGATATGCAGTGCTTTTTCTATTATATGCGGTGGTTTTTTCATTATGATGATGAGATCAATCGGAACACTCGTTTTTTTAAGATGTTACGATTTTATCGGAAACTAACTAGACTGCTTCACTGCGTATGTCCCGTTTCATTCAAACAAGAAGGAGCAAACAAGCAACAGTCAAAACCGATTTCATCGGCCGAAAAAAATCGCTCACGTAAAGTGCATTCCAACTGCGATCATGGTCAAGCATCTCGTCTGATCTATGTTCTATAAAAAGATATGGCAAGTTGGGCTTTTTTTCAATATTGATTACACAATGCACGCGCGTGACATACATAAATAGAGGATATTTGTTAATTTGGAGTGAATAAATAGAGAATATGTGTTTCTTTGGAGCGAATAGAGGATTTAATCCACTATTTCGCTGGAAAGTATGTATTAAATGCATACATTACAATTACTGAGGAAGTGTACGCGCTAAATACACAATCACTCTTATTCCCAAGGATAGTCCCCCATGTTGGTTCGTACCATATCACGTTCTGTACCCGGTGTCCGTATAAGGAAATAATGGGGTGGAGGCTTCCGGGGGTGGTGTTGTGAACAAAATACATCCACACACCCCGCCCCACAAAGGGGTGGTATTTTCCTGGTTTTGCGATAATGTGGTAAGGGGGTGTTGTTTTTCTTGCGAGGGCAGCGGTGAGGATGTGATGGTGGTGTGTGTTTGGGTGTCGGGGGTGCGGGTGGTGGGGGGCTACACAAATTCGATGAGGGAATGAGGGCTTAACGAATAAAAACGAACGGGGTACGGTGGCTGGAGATTTTTCCATTTTTTCCCCATACATTGTTTTATTAGGAGGTGCTAAGCCACGTATTTTAAGGTGATGTACTTTTTTTAAAATCTAGGGGGTAGTCTGTACATTTTCTTGAGGTAAACGCTTTTTAGACTGCTTTATGGGGAGGAGGTAGGAAATGGATTTCCGGGGATCTAGGCTGGTATTTTGGACATATTTCCAGGTGGTTCCATGGCAGGGTCTGAAGGTTTTAAACGCTTTACTTTTCTAGTGTATATATATATAATTTTGCTGTTGTTGTTTTAAACTAGGGGTGCTTTCTGGGCTTAAAAATACATTTCTTAAAGCGGGGGCATGGATGGTGAGTACGGAGATTATCTGGAATAGCCAATTCCCGCCTAACAGAAATTCGTTTCTGCCTATCCCCGGGTTATGCCCCTGGGCACCCTCCCAACATTATTCTGAACATTATTACAAACAGTCCACTTTCGGAATATTTTACAACAAAACCTTCCATCCCCCCACCCCCCAGCCCCCTTACACCCACTTCCCTCGCCCCCTTCGATTTTAATGCACTTTTACAAATGTCCTATCAAGGAAAAAGTAGTAGGATATCAGTAATTAATGAAGGAATACACGCAAAACAGTTATGCACCTATCAATTATTTCCCTGGCCGGGGTAGGGGTTGGGTAGCAACAGGCTCACCCAAAGAAAATCGATTTATTGTTCTATCCCCTCCCTAGGAGATCTTTTTCAGAGTAATCCCCAGTGTTGATATTATACCAGTTCTGTCTTAAGTCCCTACCCCGGTGTCAACGTTGTTGGTCTAATTCAACTTTTCCACGCAATATTTGTGGAAGGAAAATATGTTGAAGGGGATGGTGGTGGGGAAGCGGGTTCATGGGGTGTTTTCGAGATTTTTTTCCAGGATGGGTTGGAATCTTTTTCGAGATTTTCCAAGGGACTGGTGTGTTATCAAAACATATGCCATTTTCTAACGCCGATCTAGTCAACGTGTCTATGTTTGACCTAATTGTATTCAACAGTTCGTGTTTTTTTTATATTATTAAAATGAATCCAGTCTTGGTTTGGACTGAAAAAAGTAAGACAGTTTTTGTTCTATTTATAAAACTGGAAATCCTCTAATTACATAAAGCGTGTGTATACACTGGCCAATCGCTGTGGGTCTAAATAATCGATAATGACAGCGTTCTATGTGCAGTGCAGTCGTTTATTTTAAACGCTGTGTAGCAGTCTAAATCGTAACATCTTAAAAAAACGAGTGTTCCGATTGATCTCATCATCATAATGAAAAAACCACCGCATATAATAGAAAATGCACTGCATATCATAAGAAATGCACCACGTATAAAGCCGTTTGTACCGAATATAATGCAATTGAAACCACCGAATATAAAGACGTATCCAACACGTATATTAGAATATGTACCACATATAAAGTCAACAGAAGCACTGCATATAAATACAAACGTACTTCATATAATGTTCAAAGGACCTCATATATTAGATAAACTACTGCATATAGTAATAAATGCACCACATATAACGATAACTGGACCGCATATAATGGTTTATCTACTGCATATAATGACTTATCTATCGCATATAATGATTAATCTACTGCATATAAATACTTTTCTACCACATATAAAGATTTATTTACCACATATAATTAAAAATGCACTGCATATCATGAAAGATCTACCACATATAAAGGGAAATGCACTGTATATATTAATCGGCAACATCATAAGACAGTCATGGCGTTCCATATTTATATGCAAGTTTTAAATTGATGTTGATTGAGACTTTTATGAACAAAATCAAACAAATCATGTATTAAATATTTTTGAGTTTCACATAAAAAATAATATAATTGACGTATATACTTTCAAAGTTTTCGCGGGAAAAGGTACAAGAAGCGACTTCATAACGTTAATTAACCGAGATGTTTAAACGATTTTTCAACATAGTATGTTTGAAAGTTTGTATTATACCATTTGTGTATGTATTGGTCTATTATGCCATGTGCGGTTTACGGTCTAATACAATAAAGGGGATTCAGTGGAAGCAACTAAACACAAACAAGAGAGAACAGAAGCAGACTCGGTTTTATTGAGTCTGACCATGAGACGTAATATAAGGTTCAACACCTCTCATGCCTAAAAGCCTAAAAGCCTAAAAGCCGTATTCTACTTTAAAGCCACACATACTGGGCTTGCGGATCCGTAAGGACCAGTGAGTAGTAACACTACTGATTTCTAGTCGGGCGACTTTTTACAGCCGCGACACAGCACTAAACAAATGCTAGTATGAATGTCAATAAATACTGATAAGGGGATCCCTTGGAAGCAACAAACACAAACAAAGGAGGAAAGTAGCAGAGTCGGGTTTATTAAGTTTGATCTACGCTAATGCACATGTTTCCACTATTAAAAACGATCATTTCACTATTTGGAAGCTATAGTTAGAATCAATATTAAAACTGTATACCACTAATTGTTTTAACTGATTGAATGTTTTAATCATTGTTTTACTAGTTGCTTCAGTGGGGTAAATGGAGATTGCACCATCTTTTTGATTATGTGATGTCCGTATTTTACTTCTAAAATATATATATCCATGTAATGGTTGTTTATTATGAATGCCTGTGTTGGCTGACTGCATTGTGTTAATGCTAGAATTCCGGTGATAGTGAATCTCTTTACTGATCACATACACCGAACATGTTACATCTGTATTGACAGAAAAGTGAAAAGAAATGTAGTAATACTGTACGTGGTTTAGCATGTCATGGTATGTGTTTATATCAGTACCAAAAGTAAACACGATTTTAAGTATTAAAACAACTATTCGTACCTCCTGAGTATCCACGGTGTCTGGGCCGTGACTATGACTGTGTGTATTCTGCCTTGACAGGATAAGCTCCAGAACAAAGAATGCATACACACTGCCTAGCAACGCACACAACTTCTGAAGGTGGTCAGGAATTAACTTGTGATCCTCTGTGTCTTCAGTGTCACAATAGATGATCTGGATTTAATTAAAAGCACATCACACTGTATATAAAGTAATACCGCTTGCAACCCAACCCAACCCCTTTTGGTACGTTGGATTCGGGCCACTTTTTAAGAGTATTCCGTACGCCGACACTGGCGTATGGTATACTAGTGGCCGAATTTGTACCCTTTTTCGTACGCTCGATGATCGGGATTATTTAGTTAAGGGACTATTTAGTGCGACGGATGTTAATTGCACGACCGACTATACTTTTCATAATTCCGTGGTGTAACACGCATAATGCAACTCTGACCTATTAGGTGAAAGCTGTACATGTCGGGCATCAACTGCAAGAAAGTGTACGGCAAATGAAATCGTGTTTTCTAACTGTCAGAAATAGATTAAAATATTACATTTATGAACAAAATCGGTCGTTAATCTCCCTTGGATAAGATAAGAAGTTCTAGGGCAGCTTTAGTACGTTTGAGCATTGTAAGTGGTTTAACAACTTTATAACTTTTACAAAATGTAAAATACAGTGTCATCCATTAGGCTTCCGGTGTGTTTTGGGGTCCGACTTAAAACTGATTAATAATGATATGTTCTATTCTAAAAGGTCATAGTGCATGAGACTTTAAACATGAAGCTGCGCGTATTGTGACCGGTCTTACCCGTTTGGAATCTATTGTTAATTTAATGAATGAAATAGGGTGGCCCAACCCGATTGCATGTACAATGCAATCGGGTTGTACATATATGGCAATAAAATATGACATGTTTAAATCAAAATCAAACAATTTACGCCCGATTCCATTGGCATCTATGGTGAATTCAAATTTATACCAGAATAATTCTGTGCTTACACCATATTTATAATTGATATGATATTGTTATCATAAATTGTAACGTTTTATAAATGTTACCTTCTTCTAGGAAAAAAAGCATATAAAGTAGCTACTTCAACGTAGCTATAGGAGCTACTTTACATATTGTTTAAAGGTCATGAATAAACACGTAATTCAGTATGTGATTAACGTAGGAAGTACTTCATTCGTTTTGAGACTTATTCAGTTATCCACTTAGTTGCATCAGTTATATCCAGCTGGCTTGCGGAACGCCGGTGGTTCTACCCAGGTGTCCGCCCTACACTAAATTGCCCGGAGAGACACCTGGGGCCGTCCTCCACCAATGGAAGCTGGAAAGTCGCCATATGACATTAGCTGTTGGTGTCGCTTTGAGACTTATTCATTTATCCATTTAGTTGCATCAGTTATATCCAGCTGGCTTGCGGAACGCCGGTGGTTCTACCCAGGTGCCCGCCCTCACTAAATTGCCCGGAGAGACACCTGGGGCAGTCCTCCACCAATGGAAGCTGGAAAGTCGCCATATGACATAAGCTGTTGGTGTCGCTTTGAGACTTATTCGGTTATCCATTTAGTTGCATTAGTTATATCCAGCTGGCTTGCGGAACGCCGGTGATTCTACCCAGGTGCCCGCCCTATACTAAATTGCCCGGAGAGACACCTGGGGTCGTCCTCCACCAATGGAAGCTAGAAAGTCGCCATATGACATTAGCTGTTGGTGTTGGTATAAAATCCAACTCAATTCAATACATCAGTCTCGTCAGCATACTATATCAACGTTATTTCTTGGACGAACACTAACACGTGTCGCCGTTTCAAAAAGGTTTGCACATCCGTGCGCTTTTTATAACATTAACTTTTCTTGCCCGATAGTCATTTACATTTATATTTTAAATTAGGTTTCTGAATCTTAAAATTGCGTTAAAATCGTAAGGTTGAAATTATAAAGATTACATTTGTTTTAGGGAGTTCATACGTGCGTTATCTTGCCGAATTTGGATAAAATGTATTACTTGCGTGTTTGCTGAATGAAATCCTGTACTATACCTCGGGTAGAAGATGGAGGACTGCGTCAGCTACGAGACAGCCCACGGCTAGAGACATCATACATCCCATAAGATACGCCTTCACATCGGCCCTGGAGAGTTTCATGAACACTGCCCCGAAGAGGCTACATAAACTGATTAGAAGTACAGCGAGAGATCCGTATAGGTAACCTAGAATGTACAATCAAACCTCCTTTTGAAACCAGTTTCAATTATCTTTGTAAGCAAATAGTTCAGGAAATATATTTTTTTCCAGGTGACTTGTCAATAAATTAGGCCAAATAAAATGATATGTGTGGTTCCTATTCCATGATAAAAAAAAAGATGGTAGGAAGGTAGGTATGGAAAATCTTTTATTTTCTAAAAATATTTTATTTTATATTTTGTCTTTTCTTTACACTTTACTTTTATACCCAATAAATAAATAAACGTAACTATATATTTGTTCATTTCATCGGATACAGAACCGATAGAAAAAATAATTATAACAAAAAGAAGAAAAGCAAACATAAAATGCAAAATGTAAAAACTGGGTAATAAACTGTTTAGGGTCGGCCCCTAAAACAGGGTCGGTCGGGAAACCGGAACGACACCTTTTAGAGATTAGATCATGGCGGGGATTTCTTTTTTACACTGTCCTGTTTTAATGGGAAGATAGTAGGGTAAGTGTGATGTTTGGTGCACCCTAGAACCGGTTTAAACCCCCCCATTGGTCTACTTTGCCACTGACCGTTCCAAGGCGGTAGCCCTATTGTCAACCCTTTTGTGTTTGTGATGTCGTTTGTATTTATTATTACGTTTGCCTTCTTGTTTGTCTGTTTGCGTGTTTGTTTCTGTGTTTTGTGATTGACTGTCCTCCTTGAATGCTACTTTCCCTGTCCGATCTTTTTATATTTTATTTGGCCTTACGTAAAGCAAAATACAAGGATAATATTTAACAAAGTATGAGACACTACAAGCATAAAACAAGTATGAGACACTACAAGCATAAAAGAAGTATGAGACACTACAAGCATAAAAGAAGTATTAGACACTACAAGCATAAAAGAAGTATGAGACACTACAAGCATAAAAGAAGTATTAGACACTACAAGCATAAAACAAGTATGAGACACTACAAGCATAAAAGAAGTATGAGACACTACAAGCATAAAATAAGTATGAGACACTACAACCATAAAAGAAGTATGAGACACTACAAGCATAAAAGAAGTATGAGACACTACAAGCATAAAAGAAGTATGAGACACTACAAGCATAAAAGAAGTATGAGACACTACAAGCATAAAAGAAGTATGAGACACTACAAGCATAAAAGAAGAATGAGACACTACAAGCATAAAAGAAGTATGAGACACTACAAGCATAAAATAAGTATGAGACACTACAAGCATAAAAGAAGTATGAGACACTACAAGCATGAAAGAAGTATGAGACACTACAAGCATAAAACAAGTATGAGACACTACAAGCATGAAAGAAGTATGAGACACTACAAGCATAAAACAAGTATGAGACACTACAAGCATAAAAGAAGTATGAGACACTACAAGCATGAAAGAAGTATGAGACACTACACGCATAAAAGAAGTATGAGACACTACAAGCATAAAATAAGTATGAGACACTACAAGCATGAAAGAAGTATGAGACACTACAAGCATAAAATAAGTATGAGACACTACAAGCATAAAAGAAGTATTAGACACTACACGCATAAAAGAAGTATGAGACACTACAAGCATAAAAGAAGTATGAGACACTACAAGCATGAAAGAAGTATGAGACACTACAAGCATAAAATAAGTATGAGACACTACAAGCATAAAATAAGTATGAGACACTACAAGCATAAAAGAAGTATGAGACACTACAAGCATAAAATAAGTATGAGACACTACAAGCATAAAATAAGTATGAGACGCTACAAGCATAAACGAAGTATGAGACACTACAAGCATAAAAGAAGTATGAGACACTACAAGAATAAAAGAAAAGAAGTATGAGACACTACAAGCATAAAAGAAGTATGAGACACTACAAGCATAAACGAAGTATGAGACACTACAAGCATAAAAGAAGTATGAGACACTACAAGAATAAAAGAATTATGAGACACTACAAGCATAAACGAAGTATGATACACTACAAGCATAAAA
Source organism: Cyrtodaria siliqua (assembly GCA_037043455.1). Taxonomy (NCBI): domain Eukaryota; kingdom Metazoa; phylum Mollusca; class Bivalvia; order Adapedonta; family Hiatellidae; genus Cyrtodaria; species Cyrtodaria siliqua. Next base: position 34,640 of record JAWPHD010014407.1, read on the forward strand.
GAAGTATTAGACACTACAAGCATAAAAGAAGTATGAGACACTACAAGAATAAAAGAAAAGAAGTATGAGACACTACAAGCATAAAAGAAGTATGAGACACTACAAGCATAAACGAAGTATGAGACACTACAAGCATAAAAGAAGTATGAGACACTACAAGCATGAAAGAAGTATGAGACACTACAATCATAACATAAGTATGAGACACTACAAGAATAAACGAAGTATGAGACACTACAAGCATAAACGAAGTATGAGACACTACAAGCATAAAAGAAGTATGAGACACTACAAGCATAAAATAAGTATGAGACACTACAAGCATGAAAGAAGTATGAGACACTACAACCATAAACGAAGTATGAGACACTACAAGCATACAAGAAGTATGAGACACTACAAGCATAAAAGAAGTATGAGACACTTCAAGCATAAACGAAGTATGAGACACTACAAGAATAAAAGAAGTATGAGACACTACAAGCATAAACGAAGTATTAGACACTACAAGCATAAAAGAAGTATGAGACACTACAAGCATAAAAGAAAAGAAGTATGAGACACTACAAGCATAAAAGAAGTATGAGACACTACAAGCATAAAAGAAAAGAAGTATGAGACACTACAAGCATAAAAGAAGTATGAGACACTACAAGCATAAAAGAAGTATGAGACACTACAAGAATAAAAGAAGTATGAGACACTACAAGCATAAAAGAAGTATGAGACACTACAAGCATAAAATAAGTATGAGACACTACAAGCATAAAAGAAGTATGAGACACTACAAGCATAAAAGAAAAGAAGTATGAGACACTACAAGCATAAAAGAAGTATGAGACACTACAAGCATAAAAGAAGTATGAGACACTACAAGCATAAAAGAAAAGAAGTATGAGACACAACAAGCATAAAAGAAGTATGAGACACTACAAGCATAAAAGAAGTATGAGACACTACACGCATAAAAGAAGTATGAGACACTACAAGCATAAAAGAAGTATGAGACAGTACAAGCATAAAAGAAGTATGAGACAGTACAAGCATAAAAGGAGTATGAGACACTACAATCATAAAAGAAGTATGAGACACTACAAGAATAAAAGAAGTATGAGACACTACAAGCATAAAAGAAGTATGAGACACTACAAGCATAAAAGAAGTATGAGACACTACAAGAATAAAAGAAGTATGAGACACTACAAGCATAAAATAAGTATGAGACACTACAAGCATGAAAGAAGTATGAGACACTACAAGCATAAAAGAAGTATGAGACACTACAAGCATAAAAGAAGTATGAGACACTACAAGCATAAAAGAAGTATGAGACACTACAAGCATGAAAGAAGTATGAGACGCTACAAGCATAAAAGAAGTTTGAGACACTACAAGCATAAAAGAAGTATGAGACACTACAAGCATAAAAGAAGTATGAGACACTACAAGCATAAACGAAGTATGAGACACTACAAGCATAAAAGAAGTATGAGACACTACAAGCATGAAAGAAGTATGAGACGCTACAAGCATAAAAGAAGTATGAGACACTACAAGCATAAAAGAAGTATGAGACACTACAAGCATAAAAGAAGAATGAGACACTACAAGCATAAAAGAAGTATGAGACGCTACAAGCATAAAAGAAGTATGAGACACTACAAGCATGAAAGAAGTATGAGACACTACAAGCATGAAAGAAGTATGAGACACTACAAGCATAAACGAAGTATGAGACACTACAAGCATGAAAGAAGTATGAGACACTACAAGCATAAAAGAAGTATGAGACACTACAAGCATAAAAGAAGTATGAGACACTACAAGCATAAAAGAAGTATGAGACACTACAAGCATAAAAGAAGTATGAGACACTACAAGCATGAAAGAAGTATGAGACACTACAAGCATAAAAGAAGTATGAGACACTACAAGCATAAAAGAAGTATGAGACACTACAAGCATAAAAGAAGAATGAGACACTACAAGCATAAAAGAAGTATGAGACGCTACAAGCATAAAAGAAGTATGAGACACTACAAGCATGAAAGAAGTATGAGACACTACAAGCATGAAAGAAGTATGAGACACTACAAGCATAAACGAAGTATGAGACACTACAAGCATGAAAGAAGTATGAGACACTACAAGCATAAAAGAAGTATGAGACACTACAAGCATAAAAGAAGTAGGAGACACTACAAGCATAAAAGAAGTATGAGACACTACAAGCATAAACGAAGTATGAGACACTACAAGCATGAAAGAAGTATGAGACACTACAAGCATAAACGTGTTGACAACATGGGTAAAACCTTGGAGCGGTCAGTGGCAAAAAAAGCTGCAGGGGTTAAAACCAGGTTCTAGGGTTATATGTATTTTGTATCTCTAAAACCAATGAATTAGAAAAGAGCAATATTCGTCGAATTCCTGCTGGAATCTTACGTTTCAAAGCCGATATATTTTCAGTGACGACTATGTCACCAAAAGTAGTATTTGTAGAGTTTCTGTCAGAGAATTTCACTGAAGTTGCTGTAGATGTCACTTGTGTATCTGACGAGCAATCTAACAATTGGTGCAGAATTGCCGGACACATGTCCTGGAACAAGATCCAGTCTATAGAATGGTGACTCCAACCACCGCCATCAGCAGATCGTTCATGCTCCTGTATGTGTCTTTTAGTAAATACACTGAGTAGTTCTGAGGGACTAAAACACTGTAATAATGAGAGAAATAGTTTAGAGGTAAGTAAATACAGGAATTGACAATGACGGCATTAACTTCACCGGTTTTAAAATGAGCCATTAACAAAGGTTAAACGCGTATGCAGTGAACTGTTTTGAGAAAATAACCTTTTGAGTTTAATAAATAAAACATTAACGGGCCATATACATGATATATATATATATATAATTTTGAAATTAGTATCATTAAAATATTTCGATAATAAAGGAACCTAAATTATGAAGTTTAGCGTACTTACCTTATCGATTTTGGAAAAGTCTTGACTAGATACACGAGTCCCATACAACGAAGGATTGAAAAAGGACACTCTGTAATGGTCCACATTATTCGACATGAAGTTGTTCTGAAAGTGATGATCGTTATTTTGACGTGACGCTAACATGTTTCCGCCATTAGCAGGAGCTTCATGGTGACTCGGTGGTGGGTGCTGCTGATAATGTTGACCCAGTTCCAGTTCGTGTTCAGAGCGCTGTTGAGGATGTTCAGAGTGATCCGAGTGGTCCGAATGAGGAGGATGGTTGCTCACACCATTTTGCATGTCACTTAATAGTTCCAACAAATCTGAAATAGTTATATCTCCATCTTATGGTTGCCAACTCTGTTGCAAATAATGCTTTTTTGTTTTGTTTTCTGTGTTTTAAAACAACACATTATAAACATGATTGGTATGGAAAACGCGACTTCTCTGCTGGTTTTGTTGCTAAATCATAAATGTTAATTTAAATGGGGTTTATACTGTTAACAGTTGTACATATAATTTAAATACATGTACAGTGTACTTCGAGCATAGAACAACAATGTATAAGTAAGAGTCTTAAAGTATCATATGATTGGTTTATACAACACAAATCAGCCGGCTTGTCTAGTTTTCCAGACTGATCAATTTCATCAACAACAAGCAAGGTATCACGCAAGCGTAAAACAGCTGCCGAGAAACATGAAGTCACAGGTGTTAAAACAATATTTAAAGAAGGATAAAAATATCGGACAGGGAAAGCAGCATTCAAGGACGACAGTCAACCACAAAACACAAAAACATGAAACACACGTGTTTAAGGAAAACTGGATCAATGAATGTCATACAATCCCTGTAGGATGTAAAAATAACAATACTGACTGGATGTACGGGGAGACTTTTTACGGTCGCCACACGGCACAAACAACACAATTGTGCATATAAAGAAGGATAAAAATATCGAACAGGGAAAGCAGCATTCAAAGACGACAGTCAACCACAAAACACGAAAACATGAAACACACGTGTTTAAGGAAAACTGGATCAATGAATGTCATACAATCCCTGTAGGATGTAAAAATAACAAACAATAAATGTTGTCAAGGAGACATAAACACGCCGCGACCGCTTTTTCTTTCATTCTTCCCGATTTTTACCAAGCATTTTACCTTCTTACCAAGCATTTTGAATCAATGTGGGCGACATCGCTTTCTGTTCAATTACCTTGACATGCCTTATATATTGATTACAATTCACCCTTGTAACACGACGTTCTAGAAGTACACATCAGCACAGAAATGTCAGAAATACAATTGTTCACATGTAAGGGATACGTGTGTGTATTACAACACATTAGCGTGTGCATTACAACACATATAAACTGTTCACTGTTACCATGTGTAATTATAAGATTGCGTTTTCAAAGTAACAAAAGTAAAGGAAATGTTGCTACCTTACCATAAGCAATAATGAAAACCATAATAGTGAAAATTAAAAAGAAAAGGAAATCAGCATGCTTGAAACCTCCCTTCCTAACACTAACACGACACTAACACGACGCCATAGTCAACTGCGCTAATTCGGCCAGTGAATGTTTCATCGCTAATATACATATACTAATAATGACTAAATGCTACATTTCAGTAGACCGGTTAACGAAAACACCATTTCAGCAAGTGAAACGATCGGTAACCTTACATTATTCAACATTACAAAATATGTGTTTATAGCATTCAAGTTTTTCAGACGAGTTCTCTAGGAATTCAAGGTGTAAATCATGCTTATAGCTCTTACATGAGTCACAGTATGTTTACCATAGACAGATATAAAACCCATATAAGGGTCAGCTGGAGTCTAGTTAATGCTGAAAAACATAATGATAATTGTAATCGTATTTGCATCGATCCCACCTAGTGTCCATTTAAGAAGACTGAAGGTAAAATGAAATTTACAAGCTTTATAGAATAGATATTGAACTTTAATGCCACTCATTTGGTAGAACCTGCCACCCACCATCACCACCACCAAATTCATGTTCATTTTAATTTGCAGCAACTCTGCAGTTCAGGGTGAGAAGGTTCTAGGCTCGTTCTCCATATTTTATCTCGATGTACATGGAGGATGAGCCTGGCATGTTCTTTCCTGTTAGGCGCCATATAACCTTTCATGTGTTGGTGCGCCTTAAAACCCCAATTCAATTATCATTTGATCTATTTTCAAAAGTCCTATTATGATCAAAAACAGTGACAAAATGAAGACAAATAATGTGACTGTTATGACAACCGGTGAAATAAAACCTATAGTCTTACTTCTTTCAGTGAATGACCGACTTGAATCCGTATATCTGCTGTAAATATCCCTTATGAAATCTATAGGACAAACTTCGTCGTGTATGAAATTGTAGCCTGAAAGAGAAAGGTTGCTGTTTTTTAAAACTATACATAAGCGCAGGACAAAATCCAAAGAAACAAGCATCAACGCTAACTAATGAAAAGGTAAAACATATTTGTTTAAATTAAGATGTGTTTTCCAACATTTGATCACATCGGTTGTTATTGCTACGTTTTATATTGCATCCTTTAGCGGCCTGTTTTAACATAGAACACTGGAGTCCGGCTTTGCTAATAGTTTAAGCTCTACATTTATTAATTAGATTTGGTACCGCACTCTTTGGGATCGTCAGGTACTAAAACAGTTTTTCTTTGTTCGATACTCCTCTGGTTGTTGTATTGATTGGACGATACCACCTCTCAATGGAATACATTTATTTGTCTTAGCCCACCACCAGGCCCGTAGTTAGGCTGAGGCACACCGAGACAGTTGCCTCAGTAGAAGTTTGGGAATGTACATACTTTACATAAACAAATTCAATATCATTGATCAAAATGTCTTGTTATAAAATTGAAAATATTGTCTGGGAAATACAATAAAACTCATGTAAATCGCATGTAAAAAAGCGGGTGTTTGGAGGTCATGTGGTGTATGCCACCGGACCTCCATATAAAGGAATTTAAATTGCATCGGTTACATTTCAGGGCTGGCTACAGGGTTGTCCACGTTAAATGTTTAAATTGAACATGACGCATTACCACACAACAACGACTCATACACTGTGCCAACAGAAGTGTTGATTCTAGCGACAGGTATTGTGTCGAACATTATCTTCCACTTACGTGATATACCTGAAACAACACGTGAACATGGACAGATTAGTGATAATGAAGTTATACCGGAAACCACACGTGAACATGGACAGACTAGTGATAATAAAGATATACCGGGAACGACACGTGAACATGGACAGACTAGTAATAATAAAGATATACCGGGAACGACACGTGAACATGGACATACTAGTAATAATAAAGATATACCGGGAACGACACGTGAACATGGACAGACTAGTGATAATAAAGATATACCGGGAACGACACGTGAACATGGACAGACTAGTGATAATGAAAATATACCGGCAACCATACGTGAACATGGACAGCCTACTGATAATGAAGATATACAGGAAACCACACGTGAACATGGACAGCCTAGTGATAATGAAGATATACGGTAAACCACACGTGAACATGAACAGACTAGTGATAATGAAGATATACGGGAAACCACACGTGAAAATAGACAGACTAGTGATAATGAAGATATACGGGAAACCACACGTGAACATGAACAGACTAGTGATAATGAAGATATACCGGAAATCATACGTGAACATGGACAGCTTACTGATAATGAAGATATACAGGAAACCACACTTGAACATGGCAGACTAGTGATAATAAAGTTATACCGGAAACCACACGTAAACATGGACAGACTAGCGATAATGAAGATATATGGGAAACCACACGTGAACATGGACAGACTAGTGATAATGAAGTTATACCGGAAATCATACGTGAACATGGACAGCTTACTGATGATGAAGATATACAGGAAACCACACTTGAACATGGACAGACTAGTGATAATAAAGTTATACCGGAAACCACACGTGAACATGGACAGACTAGCGATAATGAAGATATATGGGAAACCACACGTGAACATGGACAGACTAGTGATAATGAAGTTATACCGGAAACCACATGGGAACATGGACAGACTAGTGATAATAAAGATATACCGGGAACGACACGTGAACATGGACAGACTAGTGATAATGAAAATTTACCGACAACCATACGTGAACATGGACAGCCTACTGATAATGAAGATATACAGGAAACCACACGTGAACATGGACAGCCTAGTGATAATGAAGATATACGGGAAACCACACGTGAACATGAACAGACTAGTGATAATGAAGATATACGGGAAACCACACGTGAAAATAGACAGACTAGTGATAATGAAGATATACGGGAAACCACACGTGAACATGAACAGACTAGTGATAATGAAGTTATACCGGAAATCATACGTGAACATGGACAGCTTACTGATAATGAAGATATACAGGAAACCACACTTGAACATGGCAGACTAGCGATAATAAAGTTATACCGGAAACCACACGTAAACATGGACAGACTAGCGATAATGAAGATATATGGGAAACCACACGTGAACATGGACAGACTAGTGATAATGAAGTTATACCGGAAATCATACGTGAACATGGACAGCTTACTGATAATGAAGATATACAGGAAACCACACTTGAACATGGACAGACTAGTGATAATAAAGTTATACCGGAAACCACACGTGAACATGGACAGACTAGCGATAATGAAGATATATGGGAAACCACACGTGAACATGGACAGCCTAGTGATAATAAAGATATATGGGAAACCACACGTGAACATGGACAGACTAGTGATAATGAAGATATACGGGAAACCACACGTGAACAGGGACAGACTAGTGATAATGAAGATATATGGGAAACCACACGTGAACATGGACAGACTAGTGATAATGAAGATATACGGGAAACCACACGTGAACATGAACAGACAAGTGATAATGAAGTTATACCGGAAACCACACGCAAACATGGACAGGCTATTGATAATGAACAAAACATGAAGAAACAAACTGACACCCATATCTGTTGTTTGCTTACACATTTAAATAGAAATACTTGCCTCGTAGAATAAAATGCACTATAGCTGTGGACAGTATCTGTCGAGAATGTTTCGGGATATGACTACTTGGATGTCTTAAAATAGTGTTGATGGTATTTACATTCACACACTGAAATGGAATGGCACGTAAATAAATATATAACTTAAAGTTTGCTAAGCGCCAAACCTTTTCTGGCCTTATATTTGAACGGTTAAAGGATACTGATGGTTTCTTTAATATGGTTTAAGTATAGATGTGTTGATAGAATGATAAAACACGGTATTGTTCGCTTAGGTTGGTAAAACCAGCCACCGTAAAATGTCGAATTGAAATCTTGGTGCTTAGCAAACTTTGAATAGTACAGTATAGCTTAGCATTAACATGTGATACTGCTGATGAATTTGCAGCTCACTTAGAACAAGTATTCAAGGAAAGTGGACCGAAAACTATCTGGAAAACTTTGACAAATTGATATCATCGCAATTAATGCAGAATTAATGCAAGCAGTAGATACACCGTGGTGCATTTCTTATGTTCTAGAGACCACCATCAACCACGACGGCAATACTCTCAAACATCCTCGTAAAGATTGTAAGATCCGGAATGAATGACCGTAAAATCCCAAGTATTCATCAATAAGTTAAATTTAATATTTATTACAACCGGCTTCAATATGACCGAGACAATACTTACTTACTTTAGAATGACGTATTCTATGTAGCTTTGCTCTATATTAGAGGCGTTTTTTGACATCCATGATGGTTTATTTTTTAAAATTAGCTGTCTGTGTATAAACACAAGGATAGTAAGACGTGTTAACTTGTTCTCTATTTAAAATTCCAAACAGTTAATGACGGCATCGCTTTAATTGCAAGAGGTAAGAATAAAAACATTAAACATTGTATTACTGCACACTTAAACATGAGTAATATGAAACGGTTATTAAAATAATAGCGTGTAATGACATTTAGTTGCAACAATAATGCCACAGAGCCTAGGATCAATAGCTATCTAGGAAATGTAATTTAGGCATTCGCCAGGACAGGTTACTTAAAAGTGTGACCGTTTGTACTGCCGAATGTTGCCAAAAGGCCAAGAATGCGTTTCATGTTATAAAAGCACTCGTTTATCTCCATCGAGCTTATACTTCGTTTTCTCCACTAGCATACATGTATTCCCATTGCACTTTATGGATGTGGAATGTGGTTAAACATCACGTACGCAGAAGAACACTAATTAAAACGTATATAATGGTTCTAAGGAAAAACCAGAAACCATGACTGATATTTATCAAAATGTTTGAGCATGTAGAGTCTAAGAATCAGGCTCACATCTTAGATTTAGACCCGGACTGAATCAAAGAACTCCGTTGTATTCCATACCTGTCAAGTCTGTTTGATGTCAAATCATGCTCACACGCATATATTCTACGTTCTCACGTACTCTAACAGTTTGAACAAACTGTTTCTGTCTGCGATTTTTAATCAAATTTAGTATATTAGTAGTTTAACCAGGATGTTCGCATCGCTTCGGTATTTTGTGTGATTTAAATGAATTCAATCAAAATATATGACCATATGGACAGTATTTCGAGTAAACCTCTAATCTTAAATTCATAAAATTCAACCAAAGACCGTGTTGGACTTCAGGGGACACCACACTGACCCCCTAACCAAGGGTTAATCGCACCTTGGGTCCCATCTCACGATAGCTTACGCTAGACATTGGGCCTTGACAGCTTTGGTATTCATAAACAAGTTTTCATATTTTGAGTTTACAACCAAGCAGTGTCAAGATCTCAGATTTGAGTCTGAGATTCTGAGATTACAGCGAATATCAGTCCAGCTCTGAGATGTGCCACTTACCAGTAGTCGATTTGCATATCCCTCGACGACATAACGCATAGATGAAGTGTGTGATGCTAATTTCAATGGGGCGTCCCTGACGTACACTTCTTTTAGTCGTAGCATTAATGACGTAACATTTTGCCAGGGTTGGTGGGAATTATGCCAGTGTTGGATGAAACAGCGACTCTCTGGGGGACCATTAATCGAATAAAGAGCAGCATTTAGGAGATTGTCACAAAACATGAAGAAACGTTGTTCTGTCAAAATATCCGATATGTTCTTCTCTTGTCTGTTAAAGCATTCGATGATCTGAAAAATACACGGAAAACTACTGCAAGTATAAAAGCAATACTAGTATATAAATACAGAGCTACTCAGCTACTATAGAAATATAGATTGTTGAACAGACGGGATCGATTATAATGAAATACTTCAAGAGGTGGTAGGCGTGTGTTTTTTACGAGTTAATGATTTCCTTATTCTCGATCCCAGCATTTAAATGATCCCTTTCTAGATTTTTAAAAAGCTTTTGTATAATGTTAATTGTTTCGCTTTATTGAACGTTCTCGGCGGATGATGTGACCGTTAGCAACACTTTATTGACGGTAGAACTCAATGTCACATTTAGTTATTTTTAGTTCGTTTTGATAATAACGATTATAAAAAAAAAATCAAATGTTCATCTTTCACTAACAGAAATAATTAGAGTATACTCAACATGGTTAGTATGGAATATGAGATATGGAAAACATTCACGAGAACACGTTGTAATTCGGTAAACCACTCGTTTATATAAAAACAAATTAAGTATCTGGTATTCGACTAGTTTTGGTAGTACTGTATTGAGTGGTCTGAAATATACAACCTAACAAACAAGTATCAAAAAAGGGATTTAGATTCCACACAAACCTAATAACTATTAATATGTCGGTGCATAAAACTCAAAGCCAAATATATTTCTCGTCGCATGTTTCTGTTTGTTTCAATAACCTGAAGTCCACACTCGGCTTGAAGTTTAAACAAGGACATTTGTTCGTGAAATATAAAGTGCGATTTAAATAGCATGTGACATAGATCTACTTAGAATTGAAAAGTCATAGGCATATTTACTTGCATGATATAAATGGGAAAACACTCATTAATTGATCTGGTTTTATTTTTGTTACATGTGATACTAAAACTAGCAGTTTTACCTATGAGCGTCTTCGTGACCAAGGTGTTGACGACGATGCATTGTAAACCTTCTCGACTCTCACCGTTGCGGGTCCTAATCCCACTGGGAGCTCGACTTGTAAGGGAGGAAGTGTAGATTCTTACGTATGATGGGAGATGTACAGTACTGGTTCTACCCAGTAAAAGTGGGTCTACCTCCACCACAAAAAATGGACCGTCATATCTAACCTTACAAATGTTGAAAATGACGTAAAACACCACACACACAAAACCATAGATACTTATACCCCTAAAACTGTTAAACTTACGTCATGTGCCACTGGCTCGTGAAGGTTTAGCCTCGATAATACCACGGATATGACGTCACGAATGGCTTCTTCTGGAGTTGTATCCGCGGATGATATAAGCCGTTTTATGTCTCTAAATAACTCATGCCTGGTGTCTTGATCGGGACCTGTGAGAAAATAACCCATTTAGTATGTGTTTTTTTATGTTTTACTCGACAAGGCTGGTAATATAATAAATATTATCTATTTCAACTATTTATAATGAAATGGACACTCATGTAAACTACTCTATGCATGTCAATATAGTACCTTTTATGACCTGTAACTATCTTAAGTAGTTTGGTTATTGCATAATTTATTAGGAATTGTATTTTATAGTCTCACCAACAGCTACGGTCATATGGCGACTTTCCAGCTTCTATTGGTGTAGGAAGACCCCAAGTGCCAATCCGGGCAATTTTCGTGCACGGGCGGGCACCTGGATAGAACCACCGAAATTCCGCAAGCCAGCCGGATAGCTTCCTAACATAAAGATTCATAGGCCCATGAGGGATCGAACCCACAGTGGCAAGGGGCAAGTAATATAAAGTTAGACCACTCGGCCACGGACGCCCCATAATTTTCTTCCCCCTCCACCACTACACCCCACCCTGCCCCGCCAAACCCCCTCCTTATCCCCACTGTTCGATTGTTTTTATGATTGTTTTCGATCTGTTTATATATTTATTTATTTATCTTATGGTTGTTTGCGATCCCTCAGGGGCCTAGGAATCTTTATGTGAGGAAGCTATCCACCTGGTTTGCGGAACGTCGGTGGTTTTACCCAGGTGCCCGCCCGTGCACGAAAATTGCCCGGAGGGGCACATGGGGTCTTCTTCCAACAATGGAAGCTGGAAAGTCGCCATATGACCTTAGCTGTTGGTGCGACTATAAAATCCAATTCAATCAATCAATATGGTTGTTTGTTCTTTTTTTCTAATAAACTAACTTAGGGACGGTGGCGTAAGATAGGGTCAGTCGTGTAAGGAAACACATATAGTGCTTTTCTTTGTGTGTGTGTGGAGGGCTGGCGTGGCGCAGTCGGTAGCGCGGCGGATTTGTAACCGGAGGCTCCGGGTTCAATCCTCCGTGGTGCCACTGAGTTCCGTCGGTGTGTTCTTGGGCAAGACACTTTCCCTTAGCCTCGTCCGTCGGATGGGGACGTAAACCGGGCGGTCCCGTGTATCGGGCTATCCTCCGAGCACGTTAAAGAACCATAGAAATCTATTCGATTATAAGAGTAGGGCACGGTTCCCGGATTCCTATGTATCCTTCCCCTCTCTCTGGGGCGGCTCTAAATAACCTATACTGTGTTGATGAGCCGTTAAACAACATTCAGTTATTTGTATGTGTTTGTCGATTCTCTTATAAAATCATCCAGATGGCCATCCAAGGTATTAGGGGAACATGTTCAGCTCTTAGAAATTGTCCTTGTTTCAATTATCTGCTTCGGGGTTTCAGAGAATAGTGCTCAATACGTTTGAAAGACATTCAGTTAACATGAAGCAGAACTCGTCTATTTTGAATATCCTGTATGTATGAACTAATCTTCTTTTAAAATGAACGCAAACTAGAAAAGCAAATGAATGTGTGTATACAAAACCTGCTTATAACTGCACATAGCAAAGTTCTTACCCCAATCAGTACTGCCGTGGTCAGTGTGTGTTTCAGACGACAGTTTCACGAAAACACTGGCGATTAGAACTATCAATACCATTGTCATGTTGTCTAAGTCTCTGAAATAGAAGCATGCAATCATAAAACCGAACGATTACGTTATTTAGAAACAGAAGCTGCTAATATATTTAAGCAGGATCCAACATGTATATCAAACATTTTTATAAACAAAACTACATCCCACAATGAAAAAGACAAAAAAACAAAAACAGAAAGGTTGGTGAAGACAGGGTTACCGACTTGGAACGGTCAGTAGGCAATAAGGCCTACAGGTTAGCTTGAATCGATTTTATATGCGCACAAGCCTCGCTATTATCCTTTTCGCTATTGGTAACACAGAAACATCTCCGTTGGACCATTCAAACTTTTTGGGAATAGATATTAAGTGTAATGTTGAAGTGTATTAAATGCTGATTGTCACAGTTATTTATGTTGATATGCAGTCCAACAAGTAAATATTCTTAAACGGATGGGAGTCATTTGAATAAACGAAAACATCTGCAATGCTATGAGGAGACTACTATCACGACGAAAATGGAGACATTTCAATAACTTGCTTAAAGATGTTTGTACTACAATTACAAAAACTAATAAGAGAGATGCTTTGGAAGCAAACAATTAATACAACCAAGGGAATAAAGTAACAGACTCGGGTTTTATTGAGTCTGTTCGTAAGAAGTAATGTAAGAAGCAACATTTTTCACGACCATTAGCACCGACTTAAGGGGTGTTCTACTTTAGAGCCACTAAAGCTTCATTCTCGGATTTTTTAGAGTGAGAAAATACCAAGTCTTCATGTACGCGGAATGAGATATATGGCAAATAAACAGTTTTAACATTGTGAATGGCTTAGCTCCAGCTGTCTTGCTAGATTTAGTAAAACATGCTTTAGTTATTGTAATGTATTACAGGTTTCACGTGTAAAGTCCGGTATTTTTGGTAGAATTTTTTTTCAGTTATGCTGCCCCCAGAGGCTTTCCATTTTAGATGACTTCTGGAAATGCATTTATTTCAATCAGTTAACAAATTTGGTTTCTTCGAGGAATGGTAAAAAGTGCAGGTGTTTGTTGTATGACCATGATTGGAACTCAGTATTTTGAAAGTATATATCAGTTCTGATGTTTAGTGTGATTGCATTGTTGTCATGATTTTGCTATAACACATTAATGCTTGCTTAGCATTGTAATATGTGTTTGGGATTTGTTATTGAAAAAAAGTTTATTTGCTATGGCTATTTGTTCCGCATATATCAGCTTTTACAAAAGTTTTATGTTTGCTACTCGCTCCTTCTAAATCTTCAAGTTGCAGGTTTATCATATTGTAAAACATGTAGTTATGTCTCTTATTTAGTATGCCGTAATGTTTTACCGGTATGTTTTTCCAAGTTGTATAGCATTAAACTAATACATGTTGTGGTATTGATGCATTTTTCCCATTTTTTTGTAATAATGGTTTCAGTAAAGGATGTCTAAGACTGCCTTACAACTGCGAAGGTGAACTTAGAATTAATTACTTCTTCTTTAATGGTGTCTCTTATAACTACATCGTGTCGGAGTATAAATTTATTTGTGTTTTATAAATGTCATGTCTAAAAACTCCTAAACAGTTTTAATAAGTAATATGTGCACAAATTGTATTTAAGTATGTTATTTTGACACATGCAGACGTGTTGTTACAATATTAGGTTCAAAATCTTATTAAAAGCTTATGTTGTACTGTTTTATGTGTTTCCAACTCAAAATAAAACTTAAAATTAAAATAAATCTTAATTACCTTTTTTTTCAAATTAAGTTTGAAATATATTAAATTTACAATAATTAGAGAAATCCAAATAGCTCTAATTTGAATGAATACTATAACAAAACTATTGCTATACCATTGAAAGCTTTAACGTGTTCTATTTTCAGGTATACGTTTCTGCTCTTAAAATAAGTGTTGTCGTTGGGGGAAAAAACAAAGCTGACTTACTTTTATGATAACGTGAAAAACAATTAGTGGGATTAAAACTAAATATACAGTTAACTATTTGAGTGTTTAAAGTGGTTAACTGTTGCAAACGTGGTTAGAAAATTAGATTTGACATAATGCAAATATAAAAAAAATAAGCAAGCATACAAAATTAAAATCAACTCATATACATATATAAATATCAAACTTACTTAGATTTTCCACATCTGTTAATTTCGCATTGAATATATATCTGGGGCTACATAGTTGAGAAATATGTGAAATATATGGTAATCGCATACCTTATCAAAATTCCAAGTAACTCAACAGTTTCTAAGTTAACTTATCAAAGCGGTAAAACTACATAAAACGACCTGAACTGTATTTCATCATAGGTCAAAAACATCCTTAATTTGGAGAAGATTTTGCGACAGTTGTGAAAATTCATCCTTTCCCAGTTCTTATCAGTAAACTTTTAGAAAAGTCACGGTTTTATCTATAAGTACGCTCCAAACTAGTGGCATACTCAGTAAACCAAGATTACAAAAGCCTGTAAACTAAAATAGAACATTAGTATGGAAAGCCGTAAGGGTCCCTGCGATTACAATTATTTTTTACTATATATAGTTTAACTGAATTGTTATAATCACCACTTTTCTACGATTTCGGTAGGTTATAATTATATTAAAATCTCATCAAAATAATACCAACCTCCCTACGATTTCATT
Organism: Cyrtodaria siliqua; assembly: GCA_037043455.1. Taxonomy (NCBI): domain Eukaryota; kingdom Metazoa; phylum Mollusca; class Bivalvia; order Adapedonta; family Hiatellidae; genus Cyrtodaria; species Cyrtodaria siliqua. Next base: position 50,412 of record JAWPHD010014407.1, read on the forward strand.
TATTAAAACCCACACATTATTATTATAATCAGTCCAAAACAATAGGTTTAAAGGGGCTGATGCACTATTTTCAAACGCTGTTTATTTAGTAGGGCTCCGAAAGACTTGAAAAAAGTTGAAAGAATTATCAAAATGCCATGAAAAACAAAGGAGATATGACCTATTGGGAGGGGGGGGGGATTACTTATTATAACTTGCTTCTGGCAACATATATGTGTAAGAAGCTATGTAAGAATTGACCAAAACAACACAGAAAGATGGTAAAACGAAATAAAAAGTAATAAAAATTAGATTTGGGGGTGGGGGGGAGTGGGGTGTAGTTTGTTATGTTTGGGAGGGGGGTGGAGGTGGCAAAATATATGTGTAAGAAATTACCAAAACAGCACAGATATATGTAAAAAAAAAAAACAATAAACATTAAATAAAAATATTTGTTTCGAGCGTGGGGGTGGGTGGGGTGGAGGTTGGGGGTGGGGGCAACACAGGTATGTGTAAGAATTGACCAAACAACACAGAAATATGTGTTTCAAGTGTGTGTGGGGGGAGGCGGGGAGAGAAGCAGGGGGTGGGTGGGGAAGGCGGGGAGAGAAGCAGGGGGTGGGAGGGAGCAACATATGTGTAAGAATTGACCAAAAAACAAAGAAATATGTATAAAAAAAAGATTATATATATATATGTGTAAGAATTGACTAAAACAACAAAGAAATATGTTTAAGAAAAATAGATTTTCAAGTGGTGGGGTGGGGGGAGCGGGTATGAGAGGCGGGAGTGGGTTGTGGGTGGGGGGAGGGGAAGGGGCAACATATATGTGTAAGAATTGACTAAAACAACACAGAAATATGTAAAAAAAAAATAATCTGAAGGGGAGTGGGGTGGGGGTTGGGGAGTAGGGAGCCCATGCCCCAATATGGGTGAAGTAATAAGATGCATAATGCTATAACAAATCCCAAACCAAAATTATAGATATATACATGCTTACATGCAAACCACTTACATGCAAACCTAGATCTGCCTTTATTGCACATTTTATGGGCCATCACAATTTGGGTTCAATGGGAGCCCAGAATTTGCAGAAGACAAAATTACTTATCCAACCCTTTACAACATACTATAAGGAAACCAATTCCAAAATTTAGTTCAGCTAGGACAAGAAATGTAAGAGATATAGACCTGTAAACACAGCTTACATGCAAAATTTGATGTGAAACAGACATATTTTAATGGCTATCAGAATTTGGGTTCCATGGGAGCCCATGGGCTACAGGAACCAAAATTACTTAAGCAGCCCTTACGATAATTCTATAAGGAAGCTAATCGCCAAATTTGGTTGTGCTAGGGTAAGAATTGTAAGAGATATAGACTTGTAAACACAGCTTACACGCAAAATTTGATGTGAAATGGGACACATTTTATGGGCTATCATAATTTGGGTTCCATGGGAGCCCATGGGTTACAGGAACCAAAATTGCTTATGCAGCCCTTAAGATAATGCTTTAAGGAAGCCCATGAACAAATTTGGTTGCGCTAGGGTAAAAAATTTAAGAGATATAAACTTGTAAACACAGCTTACACGCAAACCTTGATGTGGGACGCCGACGCCGACGCCGGGGTGATTACATAAGCTCTCTTATTCTTCGAATAGTCGAGCTAATAAAACTAATAATTACAATACTTATAATCATGATTACAACAATCAAAATAATAACAAGTGTATATCACGCAACTAAGACGTGTATATCGCGCAACTAAGACGTAGCTATCACGCAACTAAGACGTGTATATCGCGCAACTAAGACGTGTATATCGCGCAACTAAGAAGTGTATATCACGCAAACTAAGACGTGTATATCGCGCAACTAAGACGTGTATATCACGCAACTAAGACGTGTATATCGCGCAACTAAGACGTGTATATCACAAATCTAAGAAGTGTATATCACACAACAAAGAAGTGTATATCACGCATCTAAGAAATGTATATCACACCACTAAGCAGTGTATATCACGCAACAAAGAAGTGTATATCACGCATCTAAGAAATGTATATCACGCCACTAAGCAGTGTATATCAGGCCACTAAGACGTGTATATCAGTCAACTAAGAAGTGTATATCAAGCAACTAAGACAATGTATATCACGCAACTAAGAAGTGTATATCACGCAACTAAGAAGTGTATATCACTCAACTAAGAAGTGTATATCACGCAACTAAGAATTGTATATCACGCAACTAAGACGTGTATATCGCAACTAAGAAGTGTATATCACACAACCAAGAAACGTTTATCACACCACTAAAAAGTGTATATCACGAAACAAAGACGTGTATATCACGCAACTAAGAAGTGTATATCACGCAGCTAAAACGTTTTTATCATGTCACTAAGCAGTGTATATCAAGCAACTAAGACAATGTATATCACGCAACTAAGAAGTGTATATCACGCAACTAAGAAGTGTATATCACTCAACTAAGAAGTGTATATCACGCAACTAAGAAGTGTATATCACGCAACTAAGACGTGTATATCGCAACTAAGAAGTGTATATCACACAACCAAGAAACGTTTATCACACCACTAAAAAGTGTATATCACGAAACAAAGACGTGTATATCACGCAACTAAGAAGTGTATATCACGCAGCTAAAACGTGATTATCATGTCACTAAGCAGTGTATATCACGCAACTAAGAAGTGTATATCACGCCACTAAGACGTGTATATCACGCAACTAAGAAGTGTATATCACTCAATTAAGAAGAGTATATCACTCTACTAAGACGTGTATATCACACAACTAAGAAGTGCATACCACTCAACTCAGCCGTGTATACCACTCAACTAAGACGCAACTAAGAAATGTATATCACGCAACTGAGAAGTGTATATCACTCTACTAAGATGTGTATATCACGCAACTAAGAACATGTATATCAAGCAACTAAGAAAATGTATATAACGCAACTAAGAAGGGTATATCTCTCAACTAAGACGTGTATATCACGCAACTAAGAAGTGTATATCACTCATCTAAGAGGTGTATATCACGGAACTAGGGAGTGTATATCACGCAGCTAAGAAGTATATACCATGCAACTAAGAAGTATATATATCCCTCAACTAAGAAGTGTATATCACGCAACTAAGAAGTGTATACCACTCAAATAAGAAGTGTATATCCCACAACTAAGAAGTGTATATCCCTCAACTAAGAAGTGTATATCGCTTAACTAAGAAGTGTATATCACGTAACTAAGAAATGTATATCACACAACTAAGAAGTGTATATCACACAACTAAGAAGTGTATATCACGCAACTAAGAAGTGTATACCACTCAACTAAGAAATGTTTATCACGCAATTAAGAACTGTATATCAAGCAACTAAGAAAACGTATATCACACAACTAAGAAATGTTTATCACACAACTAAGAAGTGTATATCACTCAACTAAGAAGTGTATATCTCGGAGCTAAGAAGGGTATATCACTCAACTAAGAAGTGTATATCTCGCAGCTAAGAAGGGTATATCACGCAACTAAGCAGTGTATATCACTAAGACATGTATATCACACAACTAAGAATTGTATATCACACAACTAAGAAGTGTATATCACGCAACTAAGAACATGTATATCAAGCAACTAAGAAAATGTATATAACGCAACTAAGAAGGGTATATCTCTCAACTAATAAGTGTATATCACTCTACTAAGATGTGTATATCACGCAACTAAGAACATTTATATCAAGCAACTAAGAAAATGTATATAACGCAACTAAGAAGGGTATATCTCTCAACTAAGACATGTATATCACGCAACTAAGAAGTGTATATCACTCATCTAAGAGGTGTATATCACGGAACTAAGGAGTGTATATCGCGCAGCTAAGAAGTATATACCATGCAACTAAGAAGTATATATCCCTCAACTAAGAAGTGTATATCACGCAACTAAGAAGTGTATACCACTCAAATAAGAAGTGTATATCACACAACTAAGAAGTGTATATCACTCATCTAAGAAGTGTATATCGCTTAACTAAGAAGTGTATATCACGTAACTAACAAGTGTATGTCACACCTAAGAAGTGTATATCACTCAACTAAGAAATGTATATCACACAACTAAGAAGTGTATATCACGCAACTAGGAAGTGTATACCACTCAACTAAGAAACATTTATCACGCAACTAAGAAATGTATATCACACAACTAAGAAGTGTATATCACTGAACTAAGAAGTGTATATCTCGCAGCTAAGAAGGGTGTATCACTCAACTAAGAAGTGTATATCTCGCAGCTAAGAAGGGTATATCACGCAACTAAGCAGTGTATATCACTAAGAAATGTATATCACACAACTAAGAAGTGTATATCACACAACTAAGAAGTGTATATCACGCAACTAAGAACATGTATATCAAGCAACTAAGAAAATGTATATAACGCAACTAAGAAGGGTATATCTCTCAACTAAGAAGTGTATATCACTCTACTAAGATGTGTATATCACGCAAATAAGAACATGTATATCAAGCAACTAAGAAAATGTATATCACGCAACTAAGAAGTGTATACCACTCAACTAAGAAATGTATATCCCACAACTAAGAAGTGTATATCCCTCAACTAAGAAGTGTATATCGCTTAACTAAGAAGTGTATATCAAGTAACTAAGAAATGTATATCACACAACTAAGAAGTGTATATCACACAACTAAGAAGTGTATATCACGCAACTAAGAAGTGTATACCACTCAACTAAGAAATGTTTATCACGCAATTAAGAACTGTATATCACTAAGAAATGTATATCACACAACTAAGAAGTGTATATCACACAACTAAGAAGTGTATATCACGCAACTAAGAACATGTATATCAAGCAACTAAGAAAATGTATATAACGCAACTAAGAAGGGTATATCTCTCAACTAAGAAGTGTATATCACTCTACTAAGATGTGTATATCACGCAACTAAGAACATGTATATCAAGCAACTAAGCAAATGTATATAACGCAACTAAGAAGGGTATATCTCTCAACTAAGACATGTATATCACGCAACTAAGAAGTGTATATCACTCATCTAAGAGGTGTATATCACGGAACTAAGGAGTGTATATCACGCAGCTAAGAAGTATATACCATGCAACTAAGAAGTATATATCCCTCAACTAAGAAGTGTATATCACGCAACTAAGAAGTGTATACCACTCAAATAAGAAGTGTATATCACACAACTAAGAAGTGTATATCACTCAACTAAGAAGTGTATATCGCTTAACTAAGAAGTGTATATCACGTAACTAACAAGTGTATGTCACACCTAAGAAGTGTATATCACTCAACTAAGAAATGTATATCACACAACTAAGAAGTGTATATCACGCAACTAAGAAGTGTATACCACTCAACTAAGAAACGTTTATCACGCAACTAAGAAATGTATATCACACAACTAAGAAGTGTATATCACTCAACTAAGAAGTGTATATCTCGCAGCTAAGAAGGGTATATCACTCAACTAAGAAGTGTATATCTCGCAGCTAAGAAGGGTATATCACGCAACTAAGCAGTGTATATCACTAAGAAATGTATATCACACAACTAAGAAGAGTATATCACACAACTAAGAAGTGTATATCACGCAACTAAGAACATGTATATCAAGCAACTAAGAAAATGTATATAACGCAACTAAGAAGGGTATATCTCTCAACTAAGAAGTGTATATCACTCTACTAAGATGTGTATATCACGCAACTAAGAACATGTATATCAAGCAATTAAGAAAATGTATACAACGCAACTAAGAAGGGTATATCTCTCAACTAAGACATGTATATCACGCAACTAAGAAGTGTATATCACTCATCTAAGAGGTGTATATCACGGAACTAAGGAGTGTATATCACGCAGCTAAGAAGTATATACCATGCAACTAAGAAGTATATATCCCTCAACTAAGAAGTGTATATCACGCAACTAAGAAGTGTATACCACTCAAATAAGAAGTGTATATCACACAACTAAGAAGTGTATATCACTCAACTAAGAAGTGTATATCGCTTAACTAAGAAGTGTATATCACGTAACTAACAAGTGTATATCACACAACTAAGAAGTGTATATCACTCAACTAAGAAATGTATATCACACAACTAAGAAGTGTATATCACACAACTAAGAAGTGTATACCACTCAACTAAGAAACGTTTATCACGCAACTAAGAACTGTATATCAAGCAACTAAGAAAACGTATATCACACAACTAAGAAATGTATATCACACAACTAAGAAGTGTATATCACTCAACTAAGAAGTGTATATCTCGCAGCTAAGAAGGGTATATCACGCAACTAAGCAGTGTATATCACTAAGAAATGTATATCACACAACTAAGAAGTGTATATCACACAACTAAGAAGTGTATATCACGCAACTAAGAATACCACTCAACTAAGAAATGTTTATCACGCAACTAAGAACTGTATATCAAGCAACTAAGAAAATGTATATCACACAACTAAGAAGTGTATATCACGCAACTAAGAAGTGTATATCACACAACTAAGAAGTGTATATCACGTAACTAAGAAGTGTATACCACTCAACTAAGAAATGTTTATTACGCAACTAAGAACTGTATATCAAGCAACTAAGAAAATGTATATCACGCAACTAAGAAGTATATATCACGCAACTAAGAAGTGTATATCACACAGCCACTAAACTAAGAAGTGTATATCACGCAACTAAGAAGTGTATATCACACAACTAAGAAGTGAATATCGCTTAACTAAGAAGTATATATCTCGCAACTAAGAAGTGTATATCACAGAATTAAGAAGTGTATACCACACAACTAAGAAATGTATATCACGCAACTAAGAAGTGTATATCACACAACTAAGAAGTGCACAGCACATAACTATAACTACAAAGTGCATAACAAACCAGTACCCATCCGTCCATCCATCCATCCACATCAATCCATCCATCATCCATCCATCCATCCATCCATCCATCCATCCACTCAAAAGATACAAAACCCATCCATCCACCTTTCCATCTCGTCCGTCCGTCCGTTCATCCGTCCGTTCATCCATCCATCCATCCATCCATCCATCCATCCATCCATCCATTCATTCATTCATTCATTCATTCATTCATTCATTCATTCATTCATTCATTCATTCATTTACTCCGTGGTGAAGGGGTTAACGACGTTGCGTTGTAAACCTTTTCGCCTTTCACCGTTGCAGGGTTGCATCCCACTGAGAGCTCAACTTGTGAGAGAATGCATATTTTTACAAATGGTGGGGGGTATACAGTTTTGGTTCTACCCAGGAATAAGTGGGTGGTCTGCCCCACCTCAAAAAACCGCCCGTCATACATTTCCTAAAATGTGAAAAATGACGTTAATAACCAAACAAATCATTCATTCACACTTTCATTTATTCATTCACGCAATTCATTCATGTACTCATGTATTTCTTCATGCATTCCTTCATGCATGTATTTATTTGAACTGCTGTTTTTTATTGACAACTTATTAACAGAGCGATGACCTGGTTCTTCCTTCACACAATGAAATGGTAGGTCACGATTGCCCCAGATTTAGGACTTGTGAAAAAATGGGTCTGGTAACAGATAGCCTATATGACAACATACTCGTAGACTATATTGCTAGTTTTACAAAGAGATTACGAGGAAATCTAGCAATGAATGAAATTGCAATATATTTTCCGACCATCAATATATACTAGTGTTGTTCCGATTAATCGATTTGATCGATCATCGATCAGTTATGCCTTTGATCTGATAAATCGATTACACTTTTTCATGATCGACTTTACTCGGTTATTGAAAATTATGGCTTATTTCATTCTCTTGCACTAAAATATACAAGAAAATAAAATGAGTTATAATTTTGCAATAAGTAATCACATATTTATAGTGGGTATCACAACTTTTTTTTTAAATATATGTTGGTCAGTTTCATTCAGTTCCTTCATTACCAGAACATACTTAAAATGTGATTCTTTTCTTCATTATAATCTGAAAAAGGCTTACACTTGTCTTTATAGCAGCCATGTTTAATCGATTAATGATCGATCATCGGTCGGTTAAATATTCTGATGATCGATCATGAATTTTCAGCCGATTCCCAACACTATTATACACCATAATGATATCCCAACCGTTAACCTGAAAACGAACTAGAACTATCACTGAAGGTTGTGAATACACCCGTTTAAAATATAAGTAAAACAAAGGGCCATAATTCTGTAATAAATTGGGCAATCAACAAACTGTTTGAGGAATGAAAGTAATGCAATTGTGTTACGCGACGCGACGAGACGGGGCAAAACTGTGTTACGCGACGCGACTCGTAACGACGGAGCGTGACGGACAACGTGATTCCTATATAGCCCACACTTCACTTTGTGAAAGCGAAAATAAGTACAATAAGTACACAGCAATGCAAATAGCATGTATGTAGTACACAGCTGCAACACATTAGTGAGTAATCCGACCAGGTATATACATATAGCTATTTAAACCTTTAAAACTAGTTTATATACATGCTGATATAAGTTAATTACTGATACAATGGTAACATATTGGGTCGCTTACCCAATAAAATATATTCGCAGTTTCAATATGTAAAATTACTTATTGCGCATTTAACTTAAAATTGCGTATTTTAATGGAAATGGCACATAAAAGTATCTCAATTTGTATAAAACTTATTTTATATTGCTTGGTATCTCAATTTGTATAAAACTTATTTTATATTGCTTGGTATCTCAATTTGTACTTATTATTTGGTATCTCAATTTGTATAATACTTATTTTATATTGCTTGGTATCTCAATTTGTACTTATTATTTGGTATCTCAATTTGTATAAAACTTATTTTATATTGCTTGGTATCTCAATTTGTACTTATTATTTGGTATCTCAATTTGTATAATACTTATTTTATATTGCTTGGTATCTCAATTTTTACTTATTATTTGGTATCTCAATTTGTATAATACATATTTCATATTGCTTGGAATCTCAATTTGTACTTATCAATTTGTATAATTGCTTGGTATCTCAATTTATATAAGACTTATTTTATATTGATTGGTTGTGAGGAAGTTTCGATTCTAACGAATGGCGGGAGGTGTACAGTACTGGTTCTACCCAGGAAACGTGGGTGGTCTGCCTCTACCACAAAAATCGACCGTCATATATAACCTTACATGTGTTGAAAATGACGTAAAACACCACACAAACAAATAAACAACAAATATTGCTTGGTATCTCAATTGGTATTATACTTATTATATATTGCTTGGTATCTCAATTTGTATAATACCTTTATATTGATTGGTATCTCAATTTGTATAATACTTATTATATATTGATTGATATCTCAATTTGCATAATACTTATTTTATATTGATCGGTATCTCAATGTGCATAATACTTATTATATATTTCTTGGTATCTCAATTTGCATAATACTTATTATATATTGCTTGGTATCTCAATCTGAATAATACTTTTAATATATTGCTTGATACCTCAATTTGCATAATACTTATTATATATTACTTGGTATCTCAATTTGCATAATACGTATTATATATTGCTTGATATCTCAATTTGCATAATACTTATTATATATTGCTTGATATCTCAATTTGCATAATACTTATTATATATTGCTTTATATCTCAATTTGCATAATACTTATTCATAATACTTATTATATATTGCTTGATATCTCAATTTGCATAATACTTATTATATATTGCTTGATATCTCAATTTGCATAATACTTATTATATATTGCTTGGTATCTCAATTTGAATAATAGACTACTTATTATATATTGCTTGATATCTCAATTTATATATTTCGTGTTTATATATTGGTTGGTATCTCAGATTACATAATACTTATTATATATTGTTTGAATATCATAATCGCACAAATTCCAGGCGTTTGATAAAAAAATAAAAGAGTGTATTTAAAAATGTGTGTTTTTGCATTTCGTCGGATAAAGTGGATGTTTACAGCAATTTTTATTAATGTAAAGGGTGATCTATGATCAGTATAATTAGGGACAATATTTCAGATGATACTCCCTAAACGGCAACTGGCCAAACCCAGCATTATAATCGTCAACTACCTCCATCCTCAAAGGACGGTAGCGTCTGATGCTTGTCCGAAATATTGTCTTGTCGTACCCTTGATGGTTTGTTCTCGTGTAGCTCTGGCTTCTGTCATGTCTCTGAGTACTTGCATTGTGGCTTTCTAGTTTTTTTTATATTCATATATACATGATCATTCATGTGTTATACTTATATTGCCTAGTAATGCTGCATTGTTTGTTAGAGAATATAATACTGACTATAATATCTGTTATAGTCAATGGTTATTGGAGGCAACACTAGCTGTAGATAATTATTGAGATTGAGTAAATTTCACGGTGCATTTTTCTACATGCACACCGGCTGTCAAGATTTTAACAGAGAGGTATGATGTTTTTTGAGCTTACAGTTAAAAACTTAATTTCCTTGAAATTAGACTCGCAGGATCTATGATTTTGTAATAATCCTGTTGCACGTGGTTGATGATCCCACCTGGAAAAGTCAGTGGTTGCCTCCCAGCAGATCCAAAGGGTGTACGTTCAGCTATTCAGTGACGTCACATATCGTTGAGTGACTCGATTGGTTGCAGAAAAGGCCGTACACAAGACGTTCGTCAGATAGAGGAACAGATCACAGCCTCCGGAAACAGGACTCATTTTTATACGCTTTATAATGCTGTTGTCGTAGATAATGCAGAAATCACAAAAAAATAAAAAAATAAAAAATAAATTATCATATCTTTTTTCCACCAGGCGTATGCAAATTGCAAGTTCGTTGTAGATATGGTGGCGGTAGATTGTTTGTTACTGCAAACAGTTCACACTAGGAAATTGAAAATGGTATCAAAATAAAAACAATATCCTGTTTGTAATGACAGTAGTTAGACTACATTTTCAACTCAAATTTATTCAATTTGCAAAAACAATGAAAATAATAATAATTATTGAGTCATTCGAGAGGCAATTAAAACTGTCAATAACAGTGAGTC